>APFE030435451.1:0-10866 GCA_000404065.3 Pinus taeda | reverse complement strand
GTCTCTCTATTTGGCATACACTCTCCATGCTTTGAAAAGAAATCTTTCATCCATGACATTGCAGTATTTGATAATGGCCCAAACTGTCTTTTATAACGTACTTCTGAATAAAATGTGGGATCCTTTTCCAAATTTTCTTGAATTCTCGAGAGACGAAAATTCCCAATTGAATGAAACATTTTGAAAGCTTTTCTACACAGGTTTAAATAGAATTAGTACAAGAATTTGTTGAGAAATAACACAACTAGGTTAAAATATAGAAAGAATTGAATGGTGGACAAGGAACTTGAGACACATTAAAATAAAAATAAATGTTATATGGAAATGGTTATGTTAATTAATTTTATTAATCCTTTCTATATTAAAAATAGATGAATTGTGAAAATAATTTAATTAAAGCTAGCTACAAACATGCCTCACCTTAGTGAACAGGAAAATAACAATTCAACTAAACTTTATTGATTAATAAACATTTTACTTTCTAGAATATAATATGATGTTCCTTATTTGTATTAGAGTTTAGAAAATTAATAAACGTACATAGAGAATTACAAAATTTTGGAATATGTAATATTCTAAAGAAATAGTTACAAATATTTACAAATTATAATATTTCAAAGATATTTCGATTTCCAATATACTTATTTTACCTATATGTTATAACACATTTTTAATATATTAGTATGTTAGTTTTATTATTGGACTCAATAAATTATTTACTATACATAGATTCTAATTAATAATTAAATATTTGACTTATTCAAATTTTTATACATTTCTTATATATATATATCAAATAATAATAATTTTATATATTTAATTTAATTCAAATCTAAATTCTTGACATTATTAACAAATATTTCTTAATTAATTATAATAAAAAATGATTTTATATATGGTTATAACTAACCTCAATAATGTAGAGTTATCACATAAAAAATACTAAAAAAATTGATAGATTAATGTACTATCTATTATAGAAAAGAATAATGATAATTAAAAATCACAATAGCATATATAATATAAAGTAGTAGAAAATAAAAATTTATTCATAAAAAGTGAAATATTGAAATATTAATATACAATTTATATTAATGAATAATTTGTTATAAAATAAATAAATAAACCAAGTATATCACATAATATCATAAAATGAATTATATTTCTTATCCCAAATAGAACCGTGATGTATTACATAATGTCATATATCATCTATGTTGTAAAATGCAAAACCAAATTGCACCCATAAAGATCAATAAATATTTTTCAAATAACTATTATATTAGTGATTATGCTGAAGAATACGGAGTGTATGAGTACAGAAAGCTAAGGATGAAAATGGAGTATAGAAACATTAATTTTCACTATGTGAATAAGAAGAACAATGAGAATACAAATCTACTAATATTGTGCTGGTGATTCATTGGTTCCAACATCCTGATTTGTTTGTGTTAATGTTTGCAACAAGGCTGTCGTGCCAACAATTCTAGATGATGAACAAATAAACACTTTAATACCTACTATGACCCACACTTTAATACCTACTATGACCCATGACCTACTTCCTTTACTTTGAGATACTCTAAAAAAACATTCACAAGTCTTAGATTCCTAACTAGCTTTATTGCTTCCCTGCTATCTGAATTTCAACCTTGGCAGCCAGCACATTCCTTTGATTATCATGTTCCGCTTTCTTTATAACATGGGTTGCTGTGTTGGCTGGCTCTTTAAACTTGGCATATATATCACCTTTGTAGAATTGCCTCGTTCTCAGGACAAGAATAAAAGAAATCATGGCTCGAAAAAGCGTTACGGTTGTCATAATGATAAACGAAAGCTGAAAACATTTATGCCCAGTGCAAGTAAGCCCGCTCTGAGATGAACAAGTCACAAGAGCAGTACACTACTTTCTTGCCTCTTGGTCATACATGTGCCCCACACCTCTGACAGACAGAAGATAAACTCCCAAGGGGCTCGCAACCGCTCCAAAATTATAAAGAGTGGCATAATACTTGATACCAAATATCTCTGAGATGACTTCATTATTTATAGGCCACTGAGCTCCCAAACACAGTCCATTTATAATGGACGCTATGTACAGTGAACCCGGAAGTGCGAAAGCTATGAAAATATGTCCAATGCAAGCAATAATCAAAATTATGGTAAACATCAGTGGCCTAGGAAATTTATATCTCCTAAGAAAACATAGCAAGAAATAATATTTTTAATGTGAAGGAGAAAGTATATGAAGAAGCTGATAAAAAAGAATAAAATTTTAGTGGAGTCATCAGATGAATAATAAACAACCATTTTTATATCTGAATCTTCTTCACCATCAAGAAATAGATTTTAATGCATAGCTAAAAATAAATTTGTGTCTGCATTCCCCGACAACGGTGCCAAAATATGTTTTCATTCTCAAGAAACAATTCCTTGTTGTGCGGAACCCATGCCCGATACATGCCATGAGGGCTTGCAAGCAAAGATTCTAGTTCCGAAAAGCTAGATTTCCAAAGAAGAATGGCTAGAGAGGCTATGAAAATTGCAAGGTGGAGGTGTAAAGTAGAAAATGGAGGACACAGAGTTTTGGCATAGGAAATTAAGAATTTGTTCTTTAACTCCGGACGAGAATAATGTAAAAATGAGAAAATATAAATGAAATTCTTGGATGTGGAGCGCTTCATTAAGGGCTTCAAAATTAATCAGAGAATTAGTTTCATCCTACACCGTCCAAGAGGGGAAAATACATAAATTTGAATGTTGAAACTCATGAGAAAAACAATCACTACAGCGTGCCAATGCTGAAATCAAACTATAATTTCATCTTCAAATTTCAGAGAAAATGTTTTGTTTACATTGCCAGTCATAGATGACTGTGCCCTTCTGAACCCTTTCAAAATCTAATTTCTAGGTTTTTATTTCTCCCTCCTAACCTAACTTCTTTACTACTAGATTATTGTTAATTCTAATTTGTTGAAACAATTTTGCCACTAAATCTTTTTAAAGGTTTTTGTAATAACTAAATGACAAAAACTTAATATTATATGAACTATATATAATAATAAACTTTGAATTTTGTTTTAAAAACATGATTCACACATTTTTTGAATTTACAATATAAATATTTAAAGGTTGGTCATTTGAATTGAACGCACATATTAAAATGCGTGGGCCCAAATTTTTACCTTCATGCGGAGGTTGGAATGAGATGGAGGTTATGTAAATTTGTGTGCGGGTCCCAATACTCTTCACTATGTACTTGCTGACAAACCATATACCATTATTAAAAAAACTCAAACAACCTATGGGAACACCTTTGGAGGTTTCTAGAAAGAGAGGAGGTGATGTCATAATGTATATTGATCGTTGATCTCTTCGTGGGTAGTTTTGATACATTGCTTCGCGGGCCATACTTTCTCTTAAACATTGAATAGTTTGTCCTCCCGTGATTCTATTGATTTTGTGCGTGAATGATCTGGATCATTAATTATTTACGCTTGTGACAAGGTATAAACATTCATTTTCTTCAAGTGCCATTGGATACATGTCAATATCTTAGGATTTCCAATTATAAGGGATGAGAAATGCTTCCTCTAAAAGACCGAACTCCTCTTCCTCTCAGACTTGTATCTTGTTTTTCATCTACCCAATTGGATGTATGACTAAGTTTAAGAAGAGGAGGCCGGGGGCCTAGGAGAATAACCTTTTGAATTCCATGGATGATTACTGGGTGACACTCCTGATCCATCATCAACCTAAAATTTTTCTATAGTACGATGTTACTGTTGTCTAAGCGTCAACAAAGGTCGCATTGGAGACACAGAATCAACCTTAGAAACCATTGGCCGATGCACAATTAACTCATATTGATATCCCTGCTAATGTTTTTTTTTAAGTTGTTGAAGCTTAAAGTTTTATCTACCTGGTTTTTCCTTTGTTTCTACGCAGGGCCACGCCCGGGAATCGACCCGCCGCCGATTGGGCGGGGCGGGGTGGCCCGGGGGTGGCCATGCGTGGGGTGGACTGTGTTTAGCATTTAATATTCAAGCAGATTCAAGGAACATATACAAGGATGTGTATCATCACGATCTAGTTAAATTAATTTTTGAAGGAAAATTAAAGACTAATAATGATAATTGGAAGGACGAAATCATTTTTTGACCGTTCAGACGAAATCCTCATACAAGTTCATTTTTAAAGTAGACGAGATGCCAATAAGCATCGAAATCCTCTACTGCAATATCCGGAGGAAGTGTTCTTTATTTTGTCTGAATCATCCCTAGGTTGCAAGGAGGTTATTCTTCAAGAATCATCGCAAATTACCCATTGAACATGTCACAAGAGCTTGGATGGCATAACCGCTTCTCGGCAGAACTCATCTCCTCCTATGATCCAATGACGACAGGGCTTCTTTTTCCATTTCCTTGATAGGAATTCATGGTTATGCCTTAACCAAATTGATACCATGTGAAGCCTGTGAACAGATAATACTCTACGCTTTTAGTTTGCACGGGGAATCCTATGGGTTTTGATCTGGGCTTGCTAAGGTCCGACTTCACCCAGACCAAGAGGTACCGATTACACATTTGGGTATGAAAATAGTGGGTAACAACATTGTTTTGTCTAGACCCGTCATTTTTTCATTATTTTTATTGCGTTGGGATTAACTTCAATCCACATTCTGAAACCCCGTTGTCACGCCCACAGGCCTACGATAGTCTTTCAACCGTGCCGGTGGAGTGCGGCACCACCCCACTTTTTCTTTTTAACAATACTCAAGTGTGAGGACTACGCCTAATTCACAACCGGTACTTAGTTTGTGTTTCGCAACCAAGTAAAAAGCATTAATCCTTTATATCAATGATCACCCATACTTAATCATTATCCACAACAATATAAAACAACAATTGCACGATATAAATGGGAGGGGAAACTCCCGAACAGTCTGCCTGATAATTACGCCGTAAGGCGTTTCCCTCTGAAATCAACTCCCCTAAAACGCCTTTCTGTCTTAATGTTAACCGTCAGATCTATTGTTAGACGATGAAACAATTATCTGCCGTCCGATTATCTGCCCGTATGTCTACCCACTTGGTCTGTCATGTACACATCCAACTCACTATCGGGCGAAGTTCAGTCGTTTCCTTCTTCGAGCTTCTTCCTCTCCCGGTGGCTGATTGAATTCTTAGAGTTCTTCTTGCTGGACTGTGATTAAAATCACCCATGATCGTATTTTCTGGGGTTTTCGAAACTTAATTCGCTGATGATTGTGAAAGATCACAATGATATAATTGAATTAGTTTACATTGTTTATTGATTTATGAAGTGGGTGATTGAATTCTTAGAGTTCTGCTTGCTGGACTGTGATTAAAATCAGCCATGATCGTTTCCTTGATTGTAATTCCTATTCAAAATTCATTTTATTGTGGATTCAGGGATGGGGGCGGCTTTGAATGTAGCCAAACCCAAGAAGGGTTCGTTAGTAGCAATATTTGGCCTTGGGGGTGTTGGGCTTGCCATAAGTAAAATTCAGCTTCATTTCTGAATTTTTATTTTTATGGGATCCATATGATGAGTTTACTGTTTCATTTTCTGTTAGACATCTGACCCGGGCTTAACTATGCACGCAGGCTACTGAAGGGGCAAGAATTGCAGGAGCTTCTCGAATAATTGGAATCGATTTATACAGTGACAGATTTGAAAAAGGTTGTAAAATGCCCATTTCCATCATTTGTTAATCACTGTATGTATGTTGACTGAAGAACTTCCTTTCTATTTCATTGTTTGAATCGTTTTTGTAATTTTTCCTCTTTCAGCAAAGCTCTTTGGTGTAACGGAATTTATAAACCCACTGGACTACAAGAAGCCTATTCAAGAGGTTGGTTGAGCTGCCTACAATGATTTCAACTTCTCTTTTCCTTTGTCTCTTTCAATTTTATTGCTCTTTGTTGGTGCTCAATCGATCTGTAAAAGAATTTATGTTAAAGCTCAATTCAGTTTTGTGTTGTATTCGGACAAATGCTTTAAATTAAAACTAAACTCTGGGAATTTATCAGGTTATTGCCGAGAAAACTGATGGAGGGGTGGACTACAGCATCGAGTGCACAGGGAATGTCAAGGCCATGATTCAAGCCTTCGAATCCTGCCATGATGTATTTACTCTGCGTTCCCTTCCCTTTCTTCTGAAAATATACGCTCAGTTTTAGCTACTATGCATGTACTGATCAAATGGGTATGTGTTTGTTGTTCAGGGTTGGGGTGTAGCCGTTTTAGTGGGTGTCCCTCATTCAAATTTCAGACGCAGTCTTTGCAACCAGCCCCGTGAATTTTCTGAACGAAAGGACATTGAAAGGAACTTTCTTTGGAAACTATAAGCCCCGTACCGATTTGCCTGGCCTTGTATAATTGTATTTGGACAAGGTAGGACTTTCTTTAATTTTTTATTCTATGAAGATTCATTCAGGCCTTGTAGAATTGTATTTGGATAAGGTAGGACTTTCTTTCATTTGTTATTCTATGAAGATTCATTCATTTGCTTTGATTTTAGGATAAAAATGGCCCTCTCAGGCCATGCCTCCTGCTTTCCTTTCGTGGCAAAAATCTCTACTCTTTGATCTCCATGTAATCAGTCTTTCAAGTCAACTTCCTTATTTTTTTGCAGAAGCTTGAACTGGAGAAATTTATCACACATGAGGTTTCATTTGCCGATATCAACAAGGCATTTGATTACATGATTAAAGGTGAGAGTCTGGGATGTGTGATAAACGTGATTGGCAATTAAACGTTCGGGAGGAAGTCAACAGTAATATCTTAAGTTTTCCTAAGTTTCTTACAGATTTTGTGATGGATGGCATGTTTGAAGTTAAATTCCTTGACAGATAGAGGTTCCCTGAATTCAATACTGAATTGTTACAATTTTAAATTTTAAAAGTTTTGAACTTTGAACAAGCGTTATTGTTACGAAGAATCTATGTTTGAAATTGTCTGATCTTGAATAATTAACACGGTTATAACAAATTAATCGGTGCAAATTTTGAAGATTGTCTCTATAAAAAAATTATAGCGAAAGTCTGAATGGATGTGGAAATTCGAAAAATGTTGTTAAGTCAAAGGTGGAAAGGTGGAATTATGATTAACGCATATGGTTATGAAAAACCAAAATTGGCTTTGTGAAAATTTGAGTGTTTTTATAGGAAACCAAACTCAAAATCTTTGTAATAATCTCTTCTCATGTCTACCAATTCCACATATAACATCAAAAATTCATTTACAAAGAAATTTAGCTCATTGTCTTTCCCAAATGTGCTTTTTATTCTTTTGAATATGTTAGGATTGTAATATTTCAACAGTCCAGTCTCCTTGGACTATTCAAATTTGCTGCCTTAAGTTAAAAAATCTCTTCCCAAATGCTTTGATTGACTAGGCTTTCTTGGTCTTTGAAGTTGAGTTCAGTTTAGAAACTTACTGGAAAAAAAATATATTATAAACCAGAGGTCATGTAAATTGCATACCAAAGTTGTATGGATTTTAAAATAAATTACATACCAAAGTTGTATGGATTTTAAAATAAATTACAGTAACATTTTGTTGCCGTATACACATTTTAGCGGACGTTAGAACCGAAGTGGTTATCCACACTCGTTTTAGGTATTACACAGACTTTAGTATTGAAAGCTATGAACCCGGATTGTATACCCAGAAGATATTGGGTGAGCATAGAATAAAAATCACTAAATTTATCTGTGATTTGGTAAAATTGAGGGATTGGATTTGTGCTGCTTCTTGAAATCAAAGTAGAGTAGTAGATTGTTAACCATAGAATTTTTTTTGAATCCCAAAAAATAATGTCTATATGTACTCCTCATCCATTATTTGGGGAAGCAAGTTTTTTAGTTGGTTCAAGGGTATTACAACTAGTATAGATTCAATTCCGGATCTACCAAACCTAGAGAGGAATCAAATGGATGTATGCTAGTTTTGAATAGCATATTAATAAAAGGTTTTTTAATTTTCACTTGCTATTAATAATGGCTTTAGGTTAGTTGTAATGGAGGAGAAAGCAATGACTTCATGTAGGTGAAACCTCAAGAGTTTCAACTCTAAAATTTATCTACAATACATTGATTAATTACATGTACATGCTTATGATAATTTTAGCATTCACAAAATTAATTTGTTAATCTCCTAAACCAAATCACCCCATGTAGGTGTAACCTCGAGAGTTTCAACTCTAAAATTTTATGTTAAACACACACATGGCAGCAACAGAATATTAAAGATAAGCAGGGGAGTGCATCTATTATTTGACAATGATATACATTTATAGTACATTCTTGTGACCATTGGGTTCCACATCCCAAGGTCTCTTGGACCCTCATGGCTGTTCACATTCTACACCAACCCATAGAGGATTAGGTGTCCAATATTTTCTCTAGAATACATTGATAAATTAAGCATACATGCTTATGATAATTTTGGCAATCACTCGTGTAGATTTAAAAGAAACACATCTGATAATTTTGGCATTCACACCTGTAGATTTAAAGAAACACAAAAAATACAGGAAATACCTCAATATAATGACAAAGGACAAACCTTAACACAAATTCCTTGTCGTTAATAATTTTTCTAATATCATTGGATGTTTGGAAGCTCTTCTATATTGTACCTGAAGAGACAAGTTGACTTGGTTATTACTATCGTTGAATTTTGAGAAGTGAGAAGTTGATTTTCATTGTAGTTGTGATTCTTTGAAAAGGTGTGAGTTGACATTTAACATTTCAAATTTTAATTTTTAATTATTATAATTCTTAATTTGATAATTTCCCTTTTCTTAATTAACAGTTATAATTATTATTTTAATTATAAATTTTGAGCAGACATAACATTACATGATGTTACATGACTTTACAACATCTCCCCCATATTGGGCTATAGAGCACCTAACATTACATGATGTTAAATGACTTTACAACATCTCCCTCATATTGAACTATAGAGCACCTCTCACTGTAATTGTATGTCATTCGTTCTCAAAAGAAACTTTATTTATTTTGTTACCAGAGAATAGCCCTTGATGTGTTGCAATGTTGTCTATTAAATCTCTTAAACCAAATTAATTCCTTGGTTGCATTGCAGATGAGATACTCTACTTAGATGCTTGGCTTCTTGTTTGTTCATGATATATTCCTCCGGTCAATATATAAAATTAATTTGTTAATCTCCTAAACCAAATCAATTCTTTGGCTACATCATTGTTTGAGATACTCTACTTCAATAATTAGATGTTTGGCTACTTAGTTTCTCATGATATTATTCCTCTAATCAGTTTGAAACATTAGTTGGATCTAAGTATTTGATCATCCACATTCATTGCTCAAATCTCCATCACAAAATTCTATTAACTTTAATGTATCAATTTCCATCAAAAGTAATGTCCATGTCTTAAGAAGTGCTACATGGGGTTGTGTTCCTCACCATTTCAAGAAGTGCTATATTGATTGTTGATGAGCATGCTGAGACCCAGTCTCTATTGTACTTCCTTCCCCACCGATTTGGTCCAGATGATTTGGAGGAAAGCACGCCACCAGTTTTTCAAACTCACTTTAATATCTTGGCATTCTGGTCTATGAATTCTCCTGAATTGAATCTTAAGTGTAATGATGGAGATGTGAAGGAAGATGCATTGAACTTATGTAACGGTGATGTAGATGTAAAGGAGGAAGATATCCACAACCCTTCAGGCTCTGAAGATTTGCATCAACTCAAGGTAGCAGCTCTTAAAGTTGCAAACTTGTCACATGCTCCATATAGTAAGTGTCCTTCTGGAATCGCTCTGATGACAACAAAAGGGGACATTTGTACAGGATTTTATATTGAGTCTGCAGCATTCAACCCCAGCCTTTTTCCCTTGCAAGCTGGTATTATTGCATTTCTTTGTCAGGATGGAGGAAACTATGAAGATATTGTTTACGCGGTCATTGTGGAGAAGGAAGGAGTTGTTGTTCAACAAGGTGATACCATTAAAATTGCTCTGCAGAAATTTTTTCCCAAATGTTCTTTTCATCTGTTCAACTGTTACAAGGAATGATCTGATCACACTCTTAGTCATTTCCATTTAAGATCAGTCAAAGGTTCTAGGATGATTACATCACAAGATTAGGTAGGGAAACTCAGTTGTTCTGACACATCTGTTCCAATATGTAATTAGTATCTAATATGACCATATGCGAATTGGAATATACATCTCTCATGTGTCTAAGTTACTTTCAGACAATTTTCAGGCAATAATGAACTCATTAGTCAGTCTACTCAGAAAAATCTAGTATAATGCTTACAAGCCCAAGACTCTGTGCGTTGTGGATGCTTCGACCTATGTCGGCCTCTAGATCGCAAAAGGCCTTCTCCTCAGGGGTTACGAAGTACATGCGGCGATCTTTCAACGCAGAGGTGACCTCGGCGCCCCTGCCTTTTTTCAATGACCCAATAATCTTTATATACATTTTTGAGTTATGTCCTATAGAGAGAGTGTGTTAGGAGTTTAGCCATTTCTGGAATTATGTAGCTTTGAATTTTATGAAATAGGTTGCGGAATTTATATCAGACTGGTTGTTGCCTTTGTTGTATGTTTTACAAGATGTCTCTGTGTGATCAGAAATAGTGTTCAGCCTTCGTGGTATGTTTTACAAGATGTCTCTATGTGATCAGAAATGGTATTCAATCTCACATATAATATTGAATACTATCTGTGAAATAGGGAGAATTTCTAATTTCTGATATCTTTGTTTCATAGAAATCTTTAATCTTGTGGCTCAGGAGTAGCTGTAGTTTTCATTGATTTTGATTCATTGCCATATTTCTGACTGT
>APFE030435444.1:0-27338 GCA_000404065.3 Pinus taeda | reverse complement strand
CCCCAATACTTCACTATGTTCTTAAAGAACAACTCCGTAGTTCGCTTGGCTCCACAAGGCATCTTTGTAGGAACAAAGACAACATACTTGGAAAAATGATCAACCACGACCATGATCCCATTATACCCTTGAACCTGTGGTAACTGAGTGATGAAGTCCATCGAGACACTCATCCACGGCCTCTCAGGAATCGGTAAAGACTGCAACAGTCCTCCTTTCCTTTCAGTATCTGATTTGTCCTGCTGACAAATGATGCACGTATGTAAGTACTCCTCCACATCCTCTCACATCTTCTCCAAAAAGAATCCTCTCTCCAACAATGCCAAAGAACGACGTTGCCCTAGGTGGCCAGCCCACGATGAGTCGTGGCACTCCTTCAAAAGATTCCTCCTGAGTCTAGATGACTTTGGAACATAGAGTCGGTTTCCAAAGAAAAAGAACCCGTCCCGCAGAAAGAACTTTCGTGTCTTCCCCTCCTTTATCTGCTTCACTATATTCTATGCCAAAGTATCGGTTTCAACACTTTCCTTGAGCTTATTCTACATCTCTTCTGACATCTGAATTTGGCTCCTACTCTTTACTGCCTAGTCTTCACCTTCCAATGCTACAAGTTGTCCCTCCCTACTAAGGGCATCTGCTACCGCATTGTGTCTCCCCAGTCTATACTCGATAGTCATGTTGAATTCTACCAAGAAGTCCTACCAACAAGCTTGCTTCGCAGAAAGCTTCGGTTGTGATGCAAAATAACTTGCTACAACATTGTTAGTCTTGACAACAAACAACTTCCCAATCAGGTAATGCCTCCAGACATGAAGACAATGAATGATTGAAGTCATCTCCTTCTCATGAAATGGATACCTTTGTTCCCTATCCTGCAACTTCCGACTCTCATACGCCACCGGATGCCCATCCTCCATAAGAACACCTCCTATAGCAAAATCTGAAGCATCAGTGTGTACCTCAAACAGTCTCTCGAAGTCAGGCAACTTCAGTGTCAGTGTTGTAACCATCCTCTTCTTCAAGTCATCAAATGCCTTTTGACATTTATCGGTCCAACACCACCTCTTGTCTTTCTTCAATAGGTCTATCAATGCCAATGTCACCTTGGAGTACCCCTCTACAAACTTCCGTTGGTAGTTGGTCATGCCCAAGAACACCCTCATCTCATGGACATTCTTCAGTTCAACCCAGTCCTCAATCGCCTTCACTCTGCTCGGCTCCATCCGTATGTACCCTTGACCAAAAATATGTCCAAGGAACGAAATCTTGGTCTGAGCGAACATACACTTAGACCTCTTCAAGAACAATTGATTTTCCCTCAGTGCCTCGAACACCATTGCCAAGTGCTTCTTATGATCCTCCATGTTGTCACTGTGCACCACTATATCGTCCAAGTACACTGCTACGAACGAATCCAAGTATGGTCATAGGACATCATTCATCAAAGTGCAAAACGTAGCAGGAGCATTGCACAACCCGAACGGCATAACAAGGAACTCAAAGCTACCATGCCTTGTTAGTATCTCGGTCTTCTTCTCGTCTCCTTTAGCTATCTGCACCTGATAATACCCATGCCTCAAGTCCAGCTTGGAAAACACTCGGGCTTTCGCAAGCTTGTCAAAGCAATCAGCAGCCAATGGTAAAGGATACATATTCTTTACCGTCTGCTTGTTCAATGCATGGTAATCACAGCACATCCATAGCTCATTTGAATCCTTCTTCTGCTGGAACAATACCGGAGCTCCATAAGGGGACCTTGAAGGTCTAATGAAACCTGCATCAGCTAACTCCTTTAGCTGTCGTTTCAACTCCTCCAACTCAGGTCTTGAAAATCGATAAGGTGCTTTAGTCGAAGGTTGCTTTCCTGGCTCAAGCTCAATGCTATGGTCCACTGCATGCCTTGGTGGAAGTTTCTTGGGTAGATCATCAGGCATCAAATCTGCATATTTGGTCAACACCTCAGAAATCTCGGTTGGACCAGGCGTCCCCACTCCATCACATTCGACTCCCTTGAACATCACCACATATGTCTCCATATCTAACTCCTTCATAGCCTTCTCCAAACTTAGTACAGAAACATGTTGCACCTTGACTTCCCTCCTTTGCCTATGAGTGGGTAAAGTCCAAGTTTGTGTCTATCCAACCAGCACCACCTCATCACAGAAGGGGACAAAAATAGCCCTGTTTCCCTTCAAGAAATTTTGTCCAAGTATCATATCAAATTTGTTCATCTCCATCACTGTGAAGTCCAACTGACCCTTCCAGTCTTTTATCTACACAGGCACTTCGTGTGCCAAACTTGCCACTTTAGCTCTAGAGTTCACCGCCTTGACTTCCACATTCGAGGGGAAGATCATCAGTCCAACCTTTTTTGCTAACTGTGTCGTCATGAAGTTATGAGTGCCCCCCATGTCCACCAGAGCTTGAATGGTCTTGCCATGAACCATCAAGTCCACGAAACCCAAACTATTCATCCATGATTTCTCCATAACGTTTCCCTGTATAGATGTCTGTTCTCTGCGTTCATCATCAAGTAATGGCTTCACCACCTGTGAACCTGTTCTGATACCACCTGTCACGCCCCCAATTCTTTTTTGTGTTAAATTGGCCGGGTGCGACATCGCCTAAGTAGTTAACATCTTTCATTGTTAGCTTACTTTATGAACTACGCCTTCAACATTCATTATAAACATGAATAACATCATAATATGCAGAAACCATTATTATAAGAACATGATAAAACAACATCTTGAACACAATCATACGCAAGAGAGCTTCTTTTATTATATATATGAAGATTTTGTACAATGGCCAGGAGCTAGGCTCCACCGGCGTTTTACCCAGGTTGGGCGCCCACCTGTGCAAGAGCGCACGGTGCTCTCACCTCAACCTCAAACCGAAATACAACATATAAAACAACACAAGTTTTCCTTTGCCCAAGAGGGTGGGCGCACCCATGCACAACCCACACCAACCGTAATCCAAAACTCGTGTCACACCTTGGCGGGCGGGTGCCTTAGAACGCCTTCCACCCGCGCCCTCAATTTCGTGCACAAGTCTGTGTACACCGCTCGGCGGGCAGGCGCATAGCCTGTACCTTGCTGCGGCACTATCTCCCTTGCTCACACTTTTCCTTGACCGAAGAGAAACTTGCTTGGTGATCATTTGCCATGCTTCATCACTATGTTTATACCCCGTCGTGTGTGGAGGTCGCGCGTCTGGCCGACCCTTCGTTCACAACACCAACTGTGCACGCCATCAAACAATGCGATGTTGTATGCCGGTCAGCCCGCCCATGGTGCGGGTCTGCCCCCCAACTCGCTCCATATTCGCCTTCATCCTTGGTCGGCTAGCTCGACAAGTCCTCCAACTTGCCATATAAACCTATGAATTCCCATTCATCCGCACATATGCCACACCTTGGTCGCTCATGGTTCTTCTTTCATGCCTTAGTCGCATTTCGGAGTAGGTGGAGCGCGCGCCCAGTCACTCAACAACCGCAGGGCATAACACCTGGCCTCTCATCAATGACGTACATTACTTGGCCTAAACCTAACCCTTCTCACTCGTGGCAATATCCTCATTTCGTATGTCGCAGCTGGTGAGCCAAGGGTTATGGAACTCTACCTTGTGCATGCATTTCCTATTCTCTTCGAGCCTACTTATAATTTCATCGCCACCATCTATTGACTATTCCCCATAGATTTCTACCTAGCCATAGTGTCTAACACATTGGAAGACCCATTTATATGTTTTACAATAATCTCAACCGTTCGAACTTACCTTTTGTTTTATGGACAAGATTGCTCTACAAGTTGCCTAGGAGTGGAGTGGGTTTTGATGTCCCGTCATGGAACGATCTCAACATCCAACATCCTCAATAAGGGTTACTATCTCCTTAACAGTATCCTACTAGTTGTTCTTCTCATGACACCCATGTTCTTGCTGGTCATAAGAGATTTTTCCTTTATTGTACTTCTCTTTCACTTTCTCAGATTCAACTTCAACGGGTGGTCTATGGCTGGCATTCATATTTGAGGTGATATGTTTTTCCTTTTGACATTTGGTTTATCCATCGTTATAGTTTATCTAATCAAAATATGAATCATTAACTCCCCCATCCCACTTCCCAACCTTGCGATTGGTCTAGCACAGCTACACTATCTTTCTTTTCACAAGCACATTGCAATGCTTCTTATGCATCGCCAAATACTGACACGACATTCAACCCTTCCAACCTGGTTCTTCTGGATGACTCTTCCTCTATGGACACCTTACCAACAACTGAAAAAGAATTTCAGAGTTTTAATTATTTTTCTCGGTTTTGTTTGTCTTTAGTTCCATATATATTCACATATATCTATCTCTCTATCTCTCTATATATATATTAAAATACATTAATCTTACTTAATAATCTTGTATATAACTTAAATAAACAATTTTAATATTCACAACATCTAAAACTGTCAAACATCACAAAATCTAGTCAAACCCTACTTCAGTCATGAGATCATAGCCTTTAACAAAATGTAAGTGAAAACAACCCCAAGGTGCACAAGCCAATGGTTCGAACCTAAGTTGGAAAAAAGCTGAGATGCCTTCGTCCTCTTCTCACCCATTCGAAATGATCTCAATTGTAACTTCGAGCATTCGAAAGGAAGACTTTCCACGTTAAGAAAAAACACGAAATGCAAATTTTGAGGATGGTGGAGTAAGGGGAAAACCTTGAGAAGCAAAGTAGTAAGATTTTTTTCAACGGTTACACAAAATAAGAAAAGCGATTTTGAAGGATATACGAAAAAACAAGAAAGACCAGAAAAAACAAATTGGACCGTTACCCTATCCTTTGAGGAAACACACAAAAGCATCTACCCGTTGAAGGAAAGCCACGGAAACACACAAAAGCATCTACCCGTTGAAGGAAAGCCACGGAAAGAGGGGCAGGTAGAGATATTACGTTCTATATATCTTGAATTTTAACACGATTTTCAAAAAATTTCCTTGCTTGTGTTGTTTTCCAAGCGCTTCTATCTTGTCTGTGTGCGTATCTGGTCTTCCAAGCACTTCATGTCTTGTCAGTGCCTATGTGGTTGGTCGTTAACGTTTGAGTCTTTAGCATTGAGTATGGACGTCTAAGAATGACTTCCACCGATTAGTCGTTACCGTTTGAATCCTGAGATGGACGTGTGATAAATGGATTTCGACCTGTCCTTTCCTCCCGAGAGGGAAATCACCTCTGCTGGACGCTAATAAACTGCCCAAACGCAATTCTCGCTCATAATAGTATGTATTGTAATTTAATTTTCCTTTAATTTTAGATATTTCATTAGTTTTCTTGATTTCAGGTTTTTATCTACTATATTTTTATCTTAATTTTAGATGTTCTCTACTATGTTTTCTCATAGTTTATTTTTTTTCGATTTCAGATCTTCTTTACTATGCTTTGCACTAACCTGTCAATAGTTATTTGAAATCTTACTCTGCGCCATTTAGTACATTAGCAATGGAGAAAAGGAGGAAAGGCCAGCGACCATGAAAGGAATACAGTAGGGTTTAGGGTTTGGTAGATAGTTTATTCCTATTGTACAGCTTTAAGAGTACCATTTTCTGTCGACTGTGCTGCCAAGAGTGAATGGACCTCTTGTTGACATGAATAGGCTCCCCAAACCCAATTCTCATTCATAATAGTATGTATTGCAATTTTAATTTCCTGATTTCCAATTTTTCTCTCCTCTGCGCTAGTTCATTTTAATTTGCATATATTCTCTATTGGAGAGAAGGCACATGCCCATAAAATGAATACTGTATGGTTTAGAGGTTTGTAGAGAATTTACTGTACAGCTTTAACAGTATCATTTTCTGTCCACAGTAGTGCCAGTCGTTGGCTTCCTCTGAGTTTCTTGTCGGGACCAACCTTAACAAAGAGTTTATTGTTTTCTATTTTTTTTTTTCTTTCATTTAATTATATTTAAATACTAGAATGCAATATGATTTTTTATTCCTAGGTTATTCTTTTCTATTTCTATTAGGATTTTCACATTATATGCTTTCTTAATATATGAGTAAATTATTGTATTCTTTTGATTTTGAATAACTATTATGTTGACATGTAGTTGTGCATTTTTTAAATGTTTGTATGTAGAATTTGAATGAGGATAAATGGTATGTAGATAGAGAAATATATGAAAGGAGTGAGAGATTTTGAGTGAAGGTGAATAAGGGAGAGTGAGTGAGAGGAAGAAGGAGTGGGACAAAAAGTGAGAGTAATGGTGGGAGACAAGAAGAGAGAGAGAGAATGGCGAAAGATAAAAGGGTTATAGAGAGGATTTGTTGATTGTGTCGGGAGAGGCAGAGAGTGGAGTTGAGTGAGTGAGGGGGATGGGGAGGAGGACGAGGATGAGAGGGTGGGAAGATAGAGTGGGGCTGAGTAAGAGAGTAAGTAAGGGAGCGAGACACAATAGTAGAGCAAGGGAGAGAGAGAGATGGTGAGAGAGTTGGTGAGAGAGAGAGAGAAGGGGAGAAGGGGGAGAGTAGGAGGGGAGTAAGAAGGGAGAGAGAGAAAGAAGGGGAGGGCAGGGGGATATAGACGGAAGGTTTGAGAAAAAGAGGAGGATTAGGGGGATGGAGACAGAGGACCAGAAACATAGAGAGAGAGAGGGGGGGACAGAGAGAGGAAGTGGGGGGAGAGAGATAATAGAGGAGAGATGGTGTGAGGAAGGTAATGAGGGAGAGAGATGGAGACATAGAGCTAGGGTGACAATAAGGATGAGAGAGACGGAGTGGAAGAGAGATAGGGAGAGGGAGAGGGTGAGGTAGTGGGTGTAGGAGAGAGAGAGAAGAGGTGAGTAAGGTAAAGTAGGATGGGAAGAGAGAAATAGAGAGAAACAAAGTGAGGAAAAAATAGAGAATGAAGGAGAGAGGGGAAGAGAGAGAGTGACTTCGAGAGAGATAGAGAGAAGTTGATGTTGAGAGAGAGAGAGAGAGAGAGAAGGGTTGAAGGAGGTATGGAGGGAGTGAGGGTCAAAGTGAAATACAGGGGGAGAGAGAGAGAGATAGAGATAGAGAGAGAGAGAGAGAGAAAAGGTCAGGAAAGGGAAGAAAAGAGGGAGGGAGATTTATAGAGAAAGTGATAGAGGGAGGGATATGTTGAGGGAGATTAGAGGGAGAGGGAAATAGATAGAGAAAATAAAGAGAGCGAGGGTGTGGAAGATGAGATGATGAGGGAGACATAATGGGAGAGAGAGAGAGAGGAAGGGTGAGGGAAGTAGGGAGAGAAAGATAAAGGTAGAGAGAAAGGGATAGAGGTAAATGAAAGGCAATAAAGAGAAAATTAGGGGGGAATAGAGAGGAGGAAGGAGAGGAAGTGGTAGAGAGTGGGAGAGATTGAGGGAGAGAATGGGGTAGGGACACTAAGATATGTTTTGAATGAAATTACAATCATTTTACACATGGTTCTGTTATGCTTTTTTGCTATGGAAAATTTCATTGTATCTCACCAATTTTTACGAATTTTGGTACCCTCTTGAAGAATATTTAAATCCCCTTGTTATCCACACTTAACTAATTATCTAAAAAGTACATTAAGCTAACTCAAAAAGATCAACATGCAGAAAACAAAATTGAGACAACATAAAAAAAAATGGAAAAGGTAAAATAAAAATATGAACCCCTATTCATTCAATTCTCTAAATCTTGGTTTAAATTAACTCAAAAAAATTAGTGCACATCAACCCTTATGATGCATAAATTGGATGAGTAAAAGAGAAAAAATTGCAACCCCATTCATTCATCCAAACTGGAAAAAGATTAAAAAAAAGTGTCCCTCATTCATTCATCCAATGCTACTAGCATATTTAGCCACTAAAAACACTGCAATCATTAACTATAAGAACTGAAGAAATCAATGGCTATACAAAATCTCCTTTGAACATATTAATATTCAACTTGATCATATTGATATTCAATGAACTTGAGAAAACTAGTTTCATCCAATCATTTTGTGCTGCAAATGTTGAGAGGCAAAAGTTAATTTTGTGCTTATGAGGCATACATTCTCAACAATCTCCACATGTTCAAGTCACATTCAAAAATTTAGTCATATCGATTAAACCACTTACAATTTTTCAGATTCAATGGCTAGGGACATTTTCCAATCATTCCTCAAAAATGAGAATCAACAAATCCTGACCTGGTTCTACTAGTATGGGCGTAGGTGCACTTCAACGAGCAAATATGGATGTGGGTAAACAACAATTAACTAGAAAAAGAGTACTTATGATAATGGGATACCCAAAGCTTGAAAAAAACTAACAAATACTCAAAATTGAAAGAAGAATGTATACACATACCCACCAAAAAAATGAAAGTAGAATGTGCAAGAAGGATTAAGGTAGATACCCCATTCATCGTCTTCTGGTTATTCAACCATCTAAGAGGGTTGGACTGTGTTTGTAGCATCCACAGGTTATCAACGCTCATCGAATTGGAATGTCTAAAGGCGTTCGCCCACCCAATAAGAAAAAAAATTCTTCCTTTCCTCTCATTTAAGCAGATATCAAACAAACCTTCTCCAGCACCATCTCCTAAATTCAGTTTCTACATTGTTGTTTTCTCATCTCCAAATGAGAAATCCTCAAATTTAATTGTTTTTCGGGTCATCCAACTTGAACCCAAATGCGTCCAATCATCACCAAGGATGATTTTTGACCCTAAATGAGGGAATGAATTAACTTTCTTAATTGCATTATTTATTTTCATTTTCTTAATGAAAGAGATTTGTTTCTCCAAATGGAAAGATAAAAAAAACATTTAAAAAAATTTATTTAAATAAAGATTTGTTGTTTTACAAAGGATTTATCCAAGTCGTGTGCCATCAAAGTATGCAAATATGTAACTTTATTGTAGAAAATATATAATATTTAGGAAAATTTGTAAAGGTCCATTCTATTTAACAATCGGTTAACTTATTTTATTCCGTAAATGTAATAAATATAGTTAAAATTAATTATAAGTTTTATGGTTTGGTTTATTCATTGCTATTTTAAATTTAAAAATATTGAAAATAAAATGTATGCTTTAATAACTAAATTTTAATATAATTATTAATCTTTTTAACATTAATTTAGATTTGTTTAACTCCAGAACTACCAGTGGCAAGGAAGGATCAAATATCTTTTGCACTTAAAAAAATGTTTGCAGCTTGAGAGATTTGATCCTTCTTGGCGCTAAATAGATCTCGAATTAAGAGGGATCTAGGTTGGTTTAATTCATAAATATATGACACGGAAAAAATATTGCAGTAATTTTTAAAACATTTCTACCCAAAAAAAAACATTTATAAATTTTGATATTTTAATGAACCAAAGTACACATTTACCTCGGTTTTTTCGCCCAATGATGGAATTACCAAATGTTAGCAATGGATACATTTACTTGGAGTATCTTATCCATGGATGGAATTTGATGGGTAAATTTCCGAGAGTAATTTTCCGATCAAATACATTAAAAAAAAAAAAATGAAACATTATGTGATAAAATGATCAAAACTACCATTAGAGCAACAGAAACTATCAAATTTCATGGGTACTTCAGATTTGAAATTTGTAGATAGGCTATATTCTACATGAATACCATGGGAAAATATCGGGTTCTATATTGTATAGAACTATTATAATTTTAGCATTATAAATGGATGTATATACCCCTTTAAGGGGATTATTAAATCCATATACCTAAATTTTGAGATTGCATATGGATTTAGAGACTCCCTTAAAGGGGTATCTAAATTTTAACACTATAGATGGATTCAGAGATTAGCATAAATGACTAAATTCATATACTTGTTCTATTTTTTATTTGGTCATATTTTTATTCTTGAGCTATTGTAGCCATTTAAATTGATTGTTTTTAATTTTTTCACTTATTATCTAGTCATCTATTTTAATGATCAAATGAATTAGTCATTTAAGTTTGTCATTTTTAGTTGGGTCACTTATTTTCTAGCCGTTTATTTTATCGCTAAACTAAATTAGTCTTTTTTAGTTGAGTCACTTAAAATTGCTCAAATTTAGTGGTAATTCCCTTGAAATAATTGTGGTGACTAACTTTTTTCGTCACATAGTCACTAATCTTTCATTTTGTACTAGTGATCGCTTATCCCTAGAGCTTATCATCCCTCATATGTGCATCTAATTCCTAGATTGGTAACACTCAAGCTTCCCCTTTTATCGTGTAAATTCATTTCCTCCAATAGAGTAATTTAAATTTGGAGGTTATGTTTTAGAGAGAATTGTTTCAAATTTTATGGGTGGAAACCAGAGCTCTAAAATTAGGCTAGTGAAATCTGAGGGCAAACCCTTTCTTTTTGTTGGGAATAATTAGGCTAAGGTTGGTAGAGCATATAGGATGTAGATGGTTTGGGAAAAGCATGGGCTCTTGGTGGATGTCCCTAGCATAGACGATTGGATGATATCCGTATCTGCAACAGGATACTAATTATAAAACACACAACAATCTTTATAGGTTTTTCTTGAGGGCTAAAGGATTCCTTACATTTACATACAATTTAATTTATATATTTATGCTAGTAAGTAGGTCGTCATTGAACTTTCAAAAACCCATTGCATGGTATATGCCAATAAATCCTATCAACTCAAAGTAAATTTTTTTAATCATAAACCATTTTTGTAAAAAAAATTGTATTTACCACTAATTTAAAAAAATAAAAATAACTTGTGTTGTCTCATGAAATTATGAGAATTTGTTGAAAGTTGTATTATCTTATAAATAATTCTTGGAAGTCCAAAAAATTATGATATCTTGATTTGTCTTTTAGAATGAATCACGTGTATTTTTCTTTCCTTTACATGCCTTCTTCTTCTCAATTTGTGCTTGGTTTTTTATTGTATTATTATTATGTCAAAACACAAGGGCTTAGCAATTCAACACTTAAACATTTGATTCATGTGCATCGTTTCTTTTATGTGTGTATAATCCATTCAGAAGTTGAGTTTTTTATATTTCTTGTTTGACATTTGATCTCTCAAATGAATGTTGGTTAAACTTATTACTTTTGAGGTTACAATTGAAACATTTTAAAACTTCTCGAGTTTACAGTTTGGAAAATTACCCAAAGTCGCCAAACACAACAACATATACTATTTTCTACCTCTATTCTCATGAATATTTGAACCCATGTCATTTACATCATAATTCTTTTCCTCAAACCCTAGGCTCCATCATAACAAATAGTAGTCTTAATTCTCTTTATTGGTTGGATAAACTCCAAATTTTCGGGGCCACCTGCTAAAGTTTACACATTTAATGCTTTTAGTTGTGGTCACTCGTCAATTACTTTTTTTTCCACGCGATTGGTTTTTTTTTAAAGTTGATCTGAAGACTAACAAGATAGTACAGTGAAGGAGACATATTTCAAAATAAAAGTCTTACAAAATTGGGCCATATGATAATACTTTCTTTAGAACATACTTTTTCTACTACTTTTTCGTATTCTTCCACTTCTAAAGTCTGTAGAATGCTAGAAAGACAAAAGAGATAGAACATAACTTAATTTACAACAGTGTTTATCATTCATATTCATCTCCTTCCTGGGTCTCTTGTAGATTGTTTCTGTCACAACTACCAACCACTTCTCCATGTAATTTAAATATTATAATTGTTATGATTAAAAGAAAATAATCGAGATCATGAGACACATATTCCATAGAAAAGGATGGTAAACTACTCGGGATTGTTATTCTTGTCACAACCATGGAAGTTGAAATGTGTGAAAGTAGGGAACTAATGTATTTAATTACTAGAAAGTATGTAGGACCAAAGCACACCCATTTACAACATCATAAAAAATCAAAAGAAGAATAAAATAGTGTTATGTACATGCAAAGAGAAATACATTGGTAGATGGAAACATGCTAGGATGATCTAGCCGCCCAATGTAACAAACCAATAAAACACAAAAAAAGTATTTGAATATAGGCAGGTCCGTGGCACTAATATATTGGGCTAGGGTGCTCTAGCCAAGATAGGTACAAACAAGCTAAATGGGAGAAAATAAAAAGAGGGGAGTGAGAAGGAGATACGCAGGGAGAGAAGATGGTTTTGGATGAGAAAAATAAATCTCTAGTGCAGGGAATGGAGAGAGGATAATTCGGGGTGTGTAAGGTTCAAAGGTGAATGGAGTAGGCCACATGGACTGTAGATTGAATGAGACTATGCAAAGTATTTTTGAAAATTGTAAACTACATGATACTAGACCATCCATTGTCTCTATGGAAGAACACACATGTGGAGGCTAATGTACCCCATCTAACCAAGCATAATTCATTTAATCATTAGAGAATACTTCCTCAAGCTCGACAGTATGGCTCAATGGTGATTGGATATAGGAAAGCCACAATGCTGTCCAATTTGTTGTTGGGTGAAGATTTTCAATCCAACAGCCAGTTTCCTTGACATAGATTGAGGTAAGTACTTATGATTGAAATGTGTAATGAACTTCAGGTTACATTCATTTAACTTACATGATGCCATTAAATGTATGACGTATAATATTTTATAAAGGTAATTTATATAGATGTCGATGTAGTGTTTCATAACACAAGAATGTTGAGGAAATTTGATGGAATGCATGGGTGATGAGGTGCTTGAAACCTCACATAAATGAATTAATCTAATGACTAGTTACATCTAATAATGATCCAGTTGGATCCCTAATGGCTTAAAACTTAAAGTCTAAGTTTTTTTTGAAAAAAAAGAACGATATTGAAGACCACGTCATCCTAATTCCATTGGTGTGAATGACACCTCAATCCGAGCTTGTATGAAAAAGTTATGCCCCAACAAACTTTTAGGGACAAAAAGAAAAAAGCAAAAGTAAAAGTTTGATTGCCATGTGGCAGTCCATACAATTGACATGTCACTCTGTATATGAGACATGAGAAGAAAACGTGACAAGAGATGGAGTTAGTAGGATGTTGTGGTAGATAGTGCACTGATGTGGTGTTCCAAGTGGGCATTGACGTGGCAGACTGTACAATGATGGGAAAATAGTTAGGTTGTAACATGGATAGCTCACAGAAAACTGACATGGTATACATGTAGGAGGCGACATGTTTAGGTGACTATGATTTTTGTACCAATGAAAGGGGACCATGTGGTCGAATCAAGCCATGCCATGTGGCACCCATTCAATGATCAATTAGGTCATGATTGAGCAGCTCAAATGTTTTTTAGCTAACCTGCCTAACGGTTACGATCACGGTTTCAACCAATTGGTGAACATAACATCACATGACAATGGCGAGGTTCAAACCCACATTAGCTAGCCTAACAGCGATCACCCAAAAATACATAGGCAGCTAAAAATAGTTAACGACACATCTGTTATGCAACAAGCGGTTGTCATAATCCTGGGACAATGGATAAGTTACATTTTCCTATGAATTTCTTTAGTGTCAGGCTAAATATGTAATTTTTTGTGTAGTCAAAACTAGGCTAGTGGGAGCTGAATCCATGTCGACTTTCGACACCCAAAATGATGGTTAACAAACCACCGAACCAATGTTCATACGATAGTGATTTGATGATTTCAATTGTTAACATGGAAATGTACAACGAGGTAGATGATTGCATAATCATGCAATGGAAGGTTTTGAAATATGATAGGTCTGGACACATATTACAATTTTCAATGGTTACTATATATATATAACAGGGCTGGTGAAGGTTGAGCCCACACAGGAAAAACTGGTTGTCCTAGACAACCAACAGCCCCAAACAAAACCACCACTAATAAAAAATGCAACATCCAAAACAAATTATCGACTCGATGGAAGTTAAAGGTGGCATTTGGTTACAAAGTTGGCATGGGAAGGTATTGAAACCTAGACCCCATTCATGTCAACAATGCTTTTTCAGAGTTCACCAAAAAATAAGATTGCACCGATTA
Organism: Pinus taeda; assembly: GCA_000404065.3. Classification (NCBI taxonomy): domain Eukaryota; kingdom Viridiplantae; phylum Streptophyta; class Pinopsida; order Pinales; family Pinaceae; genus Pinus; species Pinus taeda. The sequence continues at coordinate 13,372 of APFE030435444.1, read as the reverse complement.
TGAATGGATATAATAAAAACTCCTTTTCAATCCAACAAGTAGTTGTGGTCCAACAGTGGGGCCGTGTGTAGTATAGAACTGTGAACAGTAACAACAACCAATGAAACTATGAACATGTGTAACCTTGATGCTTTAGAACCTTGAGTGTGGAACCTTGATGCAGAAGGAATCTTTGAGAAATTTGTAAGATTCCCTTGAGGCCTGGATTTGACAGTGTGAGAATGGGGTCAAGTTTATACTCATCTAAATCGATTTTTTACAAGGATCATGACAACATAATTTGTTTTTTCGTCTGAGTAGTGGATTTTCAATCCATCGTCAGGTTGAGGGGTATCATGACACATTATGGCCTTTTACTTGGTTTTCCTATAGCGTAAGGATGGAGGTCATAGTGGGTTCAATTTTATACCCATATGAAGTAATTTTTCACAAGGATTGTGATGACATAGTTTGTTTTGGAATTTGAGGAGCTAATTTGCAGGCCATCATAAGAATGGTAGGCATAATGATGCATTATGGAATTTTACTTTTTTTTCTTTTAGCGAAAGGTTGGATCTAGATTTGTAGGTTTTGATGATTGTTGTATGATGTAGCAGGGAAGTGAGATCTGAATCTTTGCAATAAATTCATCGCTTTAGCCTTTTCACAAAAATTGAGGTGGTGTAGTTCTAAAAGAGGGCCATATTGACACTTCATCAAAGAGTAGTAATGTTTAGATCCATTGATCTCAGAATTGCGAGACGAGTATGATGATTATGAGTATGATTTGAGTCTAACCAAGGGATTCAAGAGGAAATAGACCTTTTTGTGTGTTTTTTTGAATTATTCAAACCCCAATCTGCCTTATAGGTCTTAGGAGGTGTGGCTAACAAAATTTTGACTTCTATCAGTGAAGCTCGAGGCTCAAATGCATCTCAACACTTATTAGGCACCCATGTTCTTTTTCTTACCTGGGGAGTCTGAAGAGATGTGAAAGGTTTACCATCCTCCATAGAAACTCCTGTTAAAAATCATAATTTTATAAATGATAACATGCTTTTATTTCATGCCACGATTCGAACTATTATGGACCCTATCACCGACAACATAAATGGATTCTATTATTTTTATGGACTACTAATCGTTAATCAAAGGAACTTGTTTCAATAATCTTTCTTTATAGAGGGGAAACCATCAGAAATAGTTAGGCATGATAAGATTGGGTAAGGTATTTTTCCATGAAGTTTTCTCCTTTTAAAATTTCTTCAAGTTGAGATCCCTTGTTGCTATTAATTCAAGGTGAGTATTAGAGTCTACTTAGAATTTTTTATGTCATCTTCTCAGCCTTATCACTTTTTTGAAGGTTATGTTTAATGAGAATTTTGTATGCCTCGTAGCTTGATCACTCTAACCATTCAATAGGAACATAGTATTGTCCCCTCTTGATTTCTAAGATTCAAATATCTTCCTTTCGACTCCATGGAGATATTTATACTTTTAGCTAAGGCTAACATAAATCCAAATCCTAACTTGTTCAAGCTAAGTTTGGTAGGATTATAAGCAACAAAATTTTTTGGTTTAAGGGTCTTTCTAAAAATTTGGCATCTTGTTGACAAGCTCAATCACCCCACAAACTATTGAGCCTTTATGGTGAAATAATCAACCTTGAATTTTCTCCCTTGGATGCATTGTGCATATTTATAGAAATCCTTTTGCACATTTCTCATCTCATCTTATATTTATAAATTTTTATCAATCAAGTCACAGACTTAGTCAATCATACCTTGCTAGAGGTTCCCCCCTTCTCCTCAATTTTGAGATATTTTTTTTAAGCATACTCATCTAAGATTTCCGTTTTATTCCTATAACAAATTATTGAGTTCCTTAGGCCATATATCTATTGGATGATGAAGTAATCATTGGGGAAATAGCGGTCTTATGCATGAGGGTTACTTCATCCGTTTTCCTCGTGCTTGCAAAATGCAAAACAATCTAAGATCCCTACCTCTATATTTAGGAATATCAATTTTTTTTTCAGCCTCACCAAACCATCCTCTCCTAATATCACTCCATGATCTCTTGATGCCACATAGTCTATAGATATTCTATTTCCATCATTATATATTATAATTCCATCACTTCCCTTTAGATTTCACACACCCTCCAAATCATATTTCCTTTGTCCTTCTCCATGATGCAATCAAATTCCCATGAGAAAGCTTAAGCTCAGGTTTTTTTAGTTGGTATAATGACTTATGTATCCAAAGTACTACCTAGAACCATGATTGCATCATTAATAATCTACACCCTTGTGGAATCACTCCTCAATCCCTTGATGTCATGCAACCTACATAAATTTCATTAAAATCCTGCACTAGTAAAATTCCATCTCATCCTTTCAATACTCACATTCAACCCATATCCTAATATCCTTATGCTACTACACATTACAATCAAAATACCATTGAAATACTTCATTCTAGACCTACTCATTAACAATGTTATCAACATCTTGCATGTGTCTTCAACCACTTTTCCTCTTACCAACTTACTTAAGTGCACCAAATTTCTCACCAATTTCCTTTTATGCCTTAACTTTAGGATTACTATTATCCTCATGCTAGAGAAGGTGCTAGAAAAGGTATGGAGGTGGCACGATCCCCTAATTGTTTCAATGAGATTCATTATGGGGGAGGGAAAGAAATTGCGTCCTCCCCTCTTCTTATGTTTCCAAACTTCTAGTTGACTCCCTCATTGTCTATCTTGCTAGCCAAAGAGTTAAGTCTTTTGAACACATGATAGCTTGTTATTGAATCTGACTCCTTGCTTTCTAGCCTCACATGAAGATTTTGATAATTTAAATATTGCATAATTTTTATCATTCTTATTAGCCTAGCTGTTACCTAAGAGTCCCCTACCACAATTACTTTCGTCTTGCAACATTTTTTTAGCAATTTGAAGCCAAACCATAATGCAAGTCATTTGTCTTGATTATTAGTTTGCCTTCCTCTCTTCCAAGAATAATGAAAACTCTATCCTTAATGTGTCCATACTACTACCCCTCCTGCTCCTGCCTCCCCTAGTCACTTCTCAATTATAATAAGCAAGGAGTTGTGATTTTGCCCAATATTTATCTAGCAAATATTGCAAGTTATAGGTTTCGAATATATTTATATTTTGGAGGAAATAGTTGAATTGTAAGATATTTGGAGTATTAATTCAACATCACGATGCTTTTTAAATAGTCTAGTGTGTTTGAAACACGCCATATGAATAAGATATTTTTGTAGAATATTATTGAATAAATTTCCATGTACATCTTGTGGTCGTCCATATTATAGATTTGATCTCAGTGGCTTTTCGTAGTTTGTGGATTGCCAAACCTTTATGCTGGCTTGACAACAAAACTTGTTATTCGAAATGCATTTTATTTGTTGTTTTAGGGAGAGAGAAGGAAAACTTATCCTAGTTATCTTAGTTTTTTTATTGCAAAGTCTATTAATGTCATCACACACGTTTTGTGTATAGGTTAGGCCATTTTTGTATCATTAGTTATCAAATGGATATATTTGTTAGGGAACTGACTAGAAACTTGAAATATTTGGTGAAGACATTTTCTAGAGAGACTATAACTTTGGTGGTATAGAGCTTTCACACAATTGAATATGTGAAAGCCAAGATTAAACACAAGGAAGGAATTCTTCTTGACCAAGAAAAATCGATATTTTCTAGAAATAATTTGGAGGATGGAAAAAACCCTCGCTAATTAAAATATTCAAATGATTTATCCTTCTTTTGTCTCTTACTATAAGAGGTGGATTGGAAATCTTTCTCAAGACTTTTATTGGAAGAAACCATTACCCTTGAGGTGGATATCTTAGATTCTATTTATACTACAATGGTAAAGATACAAGATAGTTATAATTAGGGAATACCCCTACCAAACAAAGTTTAACATTCACTAGAAAGAAACTACAGGATGTTCATGCCTTAGTTAATTATAACATCCATAATGATTAAATCCAATTGAATTTCTATTTTATAGGTGGAATGAATATCTAAAAACTGATGATTAAATCCAATGGATTTCATATTTGAAAGGAGGAACAAATATCTCAAAACTCATCACTAAATCCAATCATTTTTCTATTTGAGATGTGGAATAAATATCTCAAAACTCTACCAGGGTGGAAATTACTCGTGAGGTTGGTAACTCAAATATTGTCAATTATGTCTAGGCTAACATTAAAGACAAGGAATTGCTCCAAATCATCGAATATTTATTTATTCTAGAAATGTTTTTGAAGATGATAAGAGTGTAGTTGATTATAATATTTAAAAAAACATATCGTTCTTCTCATCATTCATGTCCAAGGTGATATGTAAATATTTGTGAATATGTTGAATTGTAATACTATTATTTTACTAACATCTAACTCAAGAATATTTTAATAATACTATTATCTCTTTTTCTTAGTTTTTCTTAGGTTTGAATTGTTTTTCATGCATAGCCAAAGTGCTAAATATATAACCATTTCCTGTATTGCACAATTTTCATGAAAACTAATTTAGTGATATTTTACCAAAAATCCCCACTCTTTGGGCAATTTCAAACAACTAAAAATTAAAATAAGTACCATCGGGTAGGACATATTAAGGTGGCATAACTAAAGGGTTAAACATGTAATCATATCTTCTATTTTTGAATGAATATCTATATATATATATATATATATAGTTCCTGTTTTGAAGAAAAAGCATAAACTTGTAAGGAAAAAATCTCAATAACAGAAAAGAACCTAAAAAGAGAAAAGAAAGAAAGCATCTAAATATGCTAAAAACTAATTGTGAAGACAACACAAAAAGATAAGTATGATTACCATACCTTGTCAGTAAAAGTAGCTATGACAAATTGGCTATACCATACCTTGTGCGTAACCCGTTATTGTTTTTTTTTGTTGGGCAAAGGCTAAACTAATTATATTAAAAGAACCAAAAAAGTATGTACAAGAGGTGTGAACCTCTGAGAGCGAGTGTTCAGCTCTCTGTCAAAGCTTGCCTCATCAACCTAGATTGTCTGCATATACAAGCTGGAGATTCCAAAAAATACCAGCAGAGATAGTTTGTGCTGTGACATAGACCGACCAAGACAGACATAGACCGACATATACATGCATAGAAACTGGAAATTAACCCAGACCCCAAGACCCATTACAAGAAACAGTGTTTATAATCAGCATTTAACAATTGCTGCTCACCACCAGACCGAAACTAAGCCAAAAAAGGAAAAAACAACGTTTGCCTGAGATCAGGCTTACCCTTGACTCTCCTGCCATTAATTGCCCTGCTTCTTCCGCGCCTCAGCTTCTCATTCCAGCGCTCGTTTCTTACGGTCTTCTGCTGCACGAACCGGGTCCCGCTCCCAAGTCACCTCCATGCCAACCGGAATATCTTCAATACGTTCAATACCCGGCGATAATTTGAGGTACAGAGTATAATCGAAAGAGTATTCAGACTCTTCAGTCTTTGGCTTGCTCTGAGGAGAGGAAGGCCTGTTGATTTGAGATTCCCTTTGAGCCTCTGGTGGGCCTTCAGAAGTAACCATGGGTTCTTTCCCTTTGAGGCTGCTGATTTCTTGTAAGGCTTCCGCCTGCTCTGCTGAGTAACCAAAGGTGCTTTCCTCGTCCATCTTGCTCTGTAGTTCGGGGCTGTAGGAGCTGTCCTTTATCTTGGAAGTATTGTCCGAGGAGGGAGGCGTCTTTTCCTCCATTTCAGCCTTCCAACATCCTTCCTCCTCCTCCTCCTCAGCAAAAATTACTGTTATCATGCCTTTAACCACAGGCTTGTTCCTCTTGCGGCGGTAATAAAGAGTCGCGGTCTACACTTCATTACTTAAATCTGACTCAGAGTGCGTCGAATCGCAGGAGGGTGGCGAAGCATGGGCCAGAGGAGAGATACGCCTCGGGCTTGAGTGGCCACTATCTCTGGTGCTACCCTGCTGCCCAGAATTACTTCCCCTGCGAGGCCTACGATACCCAGCGCGCGGAGCCATAATGATCCCAGTGTGAAACTTAACAGCCTAGTGCCTTCGTGTACCAGGAAGAATGTCGCGGGAAATGTTACCCCGATGGCTCTGCAACTCGACTGCCACCGTCAAATTCACCTGAGCCGAGTGAGCACACACTGCAAGAATTGGGCAGGGGAAGGACTCGAGGGTGGGTATGCTGCCCTCAGAGCCTCCCTCCTCCACGCTCACGTGAACTACGAATTCTCCAGAACAAAAGCCGAACTGCAAACACAGCATAAGGAATGTTTGCGCCATGACAAGATATCTGGTACTAGAACCTTGGAAAGACCACTGCATTGAAGCGCCATTAAGGCGCGTTAATTCCTTTGGGGCAGAAACCAGCCCAAAGCTCATGGCAACCACCTGTCCGCAGCGTGGCATCATGTCCTCAGCGCGTGGGTTTCGACTCATCTTAAATGCGACCATTAACACCCGCATCCGGGTGTGTAACCCGTTATTGTTATTAGTACAACCCCCTTATTATATTTTTATGCCCATGGAGACCCTATATTATTATTATTATTATGCCCCATAGAAGCCCACTATTGTTGTTATTGTGCCCTTACATTATTATTGTTATGTCGGCTCTGATTATGTTATGACCCCTTAGACTCTTATATATAGAAACGAGGTCTTGTAATTTGCATCATCCGAGAATTGTTCATTTGTGTAATGTATAGGAGGTTGCCCCCTCGAAGAGGCTGATTTATAAGGCGTTCATATATCTTTTCTATTTATTTGTGAGCTAGTTTCATAACAAATTCTAGTTAAGATAACTTAAGCCAACTACATAACCAACTAATTATTTTAAAAATATACACGCTCCATAAGTTTGCACCAATTAAAGATAATGATATTATATTGTAAATTTGCAATGACTTTAGTGATGCCATGGTAGCCCATTCTATAGTACAAAGATTCAATCACTAATGCATATAGAAAAAGTTCTTCTGTTTTCTTGTAATAATTAATTATAATTTCTCTAATATGTACATTTTGCAATGATAGAGGATATATATAGTTTACACCTTATCATTGAGGAAGTTTAAACATTTGTGGCATATATATAATGTGAAAGTTAGCATATGTAACTTATTATTATCATTATCATTATCATTATTATTATCATCATTATTAATATATAATAATAATGTAACACTCCTCTATTGTATGTAAAACTCTACTAACCTAAGTTAAGAAAAGCTAGGTCTGATGTGTAACAAGGAAAGTAAATACTTTATTATTAAATAAAATAATTTAATCACTTTGAAAACTGAGACACCAAGAGTTGATATTCTTTCCAAATCCCATTGGTGAATGAGAAGGGATAATTGCTTCATGATAAGACTTCTAGATCCAATTCTAGATAAGCTTAATGGATTAGAGATAAATATACATTAACCTACTTAGCTAGAGAAAGATGCTAATTTAGGAAAAACATAAAAGGCTTGTGGGAGAGAAAGGCAAGCTTTTCTGAGGAAAAGCCTCACAAGAGAGAAAGGCAGGATTTTTTAGGAAAACCCTAGGCAAATGGATAAAATGATCCATAAAAGCAGGATTCCACTAATGGAAACCATATCATGAAAGATCTTATTAAAATCTCATTGATGTGATCAACACGAGGCATTTGATCTATGGCAAGAAATATCGGCTCAAGGATGAGCTGGAAGAAGACAGTTCTAGGTTGGCTGGTAGTGATCGGTTTTCCCAGTGATATTTTTTCAGATAATCTAGTTTCCATAGGAAATTCTGCATGTTCACTACTTACCCTTTATGTTGTCAATTTATTTAGAATATCAGAGAATTTCCTTGATTTTTCCTTGCTATCATATGATTATATATGAATAGGTGTGACAATTATTGTACATAAATGTAAACCAAGTTAAATTTAGTGAAGGAACATAATATGTGGCCTTTATGCAATAATTTTTATGTTATCACATCTTTAAACCTATGTGTTATCTCGGTTTTTAAGATGGTGAATAATTATGCTTGAGATACTATATATATATACGTGTGTAATTAAGGTCTAAGGCTTGAAAATGTATAACTTATGGTTCAGTCTTTCTATGCTATCCATTATGCGTTATTGAGTGAATTGTGTCAAATGAGGCAAGTATAGCATAAGATATATGTCAGTATTCTTTCAACTATGCATGTAGGATTATGACAATGATATATGGCAATGCTAGCTATAGTGTATTTATGCTAACAATTCCATTAATGCTTGTATGAAGTCATCAAAGTACTAGAATTTTGAATGCATAATCTGATCATGTCGAATGCCCATGATTGGTTCTTCCCTCTGAGTAGTAATATATGCACAAGAAATGTTGAAGGTTTTATTTGTGTTGTAGTAAATAAGTCCATTAATGGAACCTAAAGGTCCACATCGTGGATCAATTAAAGCATAGTAGTTAGTTAGTGGTATGGTGCCCAAGGGGTATCTAACAAATGGTATTGGAGCTCTAAGTTCAAACGTTTTGACCTATCGGTCAATCCACCTCTATAAGATACAAATGAGTTGTTATTAGGTTCTATTACAATGAGTTCTAGAGTAGTGTCTTGAGGTATTAGAATTCATAACCATTGACATTAATAAATTTTAAAATGATTTATTGGAAGAGGGTGTTGAAGCAATAACACACATATATATTATTAGCAATAACACACATATATATTATTTAATATATATGTTATGCTCTATATATATATATATATTAAATCAAGGTTGAACTAGGTGTGTGTAAAACGATGGGTTTCGGTATGGCTAAAGGGGTATTTTGGTGAGGAGTGGAAACTTTTATATTTCTTGTTAAAGCATGTAACAAATTGTGTTTCAAATTGCATAAAGGGATAAATTAAAAGATGAAGAAGTTCATCCTTTTAACCAAACCTTCATCCTATCTAAATTACACAATGTCACGAGTCAAATGGTTACAAAATATCACGAGTCAAGTCAAGCAAGTGTGTTATGGATGTAGCTAGCAAACAACATTTTGTGTTCCACGTGTTCGTATAAGATGCTTATTTAATACATTTTCTCAGGTTTATATATGAAAATATGCTTCAGTTATTAGAATTAGTTCTCATATGAATTTGTATATTTTCATTTTACACATTACAACTAAAAGTGGAATCCTAATAACCAAATCAACATTAATAGATACTAGTTCCGGTGTTTGTTTGAGTATCTAAATTTACAATATCCACAGAGGCACGGAGAAAATACTGGGGACAAGAACTTTATTTTAGAAATTTATTTCTTCAAAGAGAAACCTAGAATATCATTCAATCGAGACACCGAATCCCTTTTTGTTAATATGACTAGTCATCCATTCCTTGGTCTCATTGGATATAGAAAAGGCCATGAATATTTTTATCTTGATTCTTTAATATGAAGTTTCTTAATCGATTATTTAGAAAGCTAAGTCACAAGTGTCTCTTAGCACAATCCATTAATACTTGAGAAACAAGGAGCTTCCTGTATTAGTGATAGTATATGAGTGTATTAGCTTCTGTTTGTGAACTCTAGAATAGATTAACAAATATATGTGCCATATCTACTTGGCCATGAATGATGCCAAATAAAGCATATGGTGTCGAGTCCATAGAATTCACTTGGGGACTCCTACTTGTCTCCACATTACATAGATATATGATACGTCATAGAGACATTGACAAAGTACATAGAGACTCTCCACATTCCATGCGAGTCTATCATAGAGACATTGACAAAGTACATAGAGACTCTCCACATTCCATGCGAGTCTCACCTTGTCTCACAGATCTTAGAGAATTGGAATAATTTGAGATGGTAGGATCCAAGGAACTGAATAATATTATGGGACACTTGTAAAACTAAATAATTGAGAATATTTCCTTAGGTCCATCCATTATAGTATTCATTGTATCTGATGTTATTGTTGTAACTCTTGCGAAAAGAGAATTAGAGCTGCCAAGAGAATTCACTTGTGAGAGATGTTTTCTTTCGAATAAGTACATATCAGGATCATATTTGTCAAAAGGGTTCATGGTTCCTACCCAACCTCATGAATATGTTTTGAAACCCTTATATTTGCTACCGGAATTCACTATACCTTTCCCTTGGTTGAGCCAAGTAGTGGAAGATGGAGGGAGCCTCAATGAGCTAATACCTAAAAAAATTAAATCGATGTATAAAGGAAAAAAATGTTAAATTGTAGATTTAAAGCCCAAGATGCTAGATTTAAATCATAAAATTACTTTTTAAATTGATTAACTAAGGAAATTCATTTGCTTCCATTTCCAATCGGTAACGATGCTCTGTTTGGTTGCCTTATCTACTGAACTTTAGGTGATTTCTAATGAATTGCATTGCCACCAAAGTGTTCAAAAGATAAGACTCATTCGGTGACATGCCTTAAAAAAAAAATTCAGTGGATTGTCATCCAACAAATTTTGCCTTTTTATTCATAAATCTAGAGTCGTTTCTAGAATAGGAATAATCATGGATAAGGAAAAAATCCCTTCAGCGTCATCCCCTCCCTACGCATAATTACCATGGGCACATCAGTTTAATAAAAGAGCAACAAAATTCATTAAATAATATTCTTTGTTTGTGATGCATCATCTATGCAAGCATGCACTTGAGGATGATGTGCTCATAGGTGTTCTATATTATAGTGCTTGTTGCATTCAAGTGTTCGTTTTTGCCTATAGGGTGAGATAGCATGATGCATGAAATTTTTTATCAGTTGAGTGCACCAAGGACAATGAGGTATCGAAATACCCTACTTGATTGATGTTCAAGCCACCTGAGATGTCATGGGAAGATGGTAGACGATCAATAATTAAATCAATCCTTTTGGCCACCCCCCCTTCACTGACTCTCCTTTCTGTCAACAACACGATTCAAGCATGCACTCGTGAAGCCCACCATATTTCAAACATATTTCCTTACCCTTAAAATAAGTCTCATGCCATGGTAGGATTCTGTTATAAGTGAACTGCTACTCTAAAATCGATGTGCCCTTCCTAACAAATTTACATGTTGTGGAAAATTAAATGCGGTGTCTTTTTTGGGTAGGCCTTACAGTTGGTAGCTAGAATGAATAGTCCTTCAATGGTAAGAATTTTTTTGATTAACCAATATATTTCTTTTGTCGCAGAGAACGGTATATGTGATTATACTTCTACAGTAGAGTATCGATGGCAACTCTGCATACCGAGGACCAGAGGTTTGGGTAGTAAGAATAACCATGGTTTTCATAATAATAGTAAATATTTAAAAGCTCATGCCTTAGCTTCCAAATTTAATTTAAATTTCATAGCTTTCTTTTATCACAAGTGAAAGAAATCAAGGAGAGGAAGATTTCATGAAAATACTTCAATTAAAAATAGGTTTGAAATTATTATTATTATGAAGTTGAGATTACAGAATTGCGTGAGCGAACTGTTTTTAGCTAAATGACTTTGTACACTGGAAGACTATGTAAACTAAATATGGGAGTTAAAAAAAATGGCAAATACCTATTAGTAGTTGTAGGTATTGGATGTATTGATGAAGAGTGCACATGTTTTATTTGGTACACTTAATGCGTGAAAAAAATACCAAAACATGTTGATAGATATGCCATGGTTTCCTTGATGACAATGATACTGGTTTGAGAGTAGTCGGCGTACTTATTTAAGTAGTCAAAACAAGTTTAATAGATACGGGGAACTTTGTGTATAAACAAACCACACAGAAGAATATGTACAGTTTATATGAATTATTTTGTTTTATTCATAAAATAGAAGGATAGGAATACTTTATTTTCGAAGTTTCAAATTTACATTATGTTGAAAGGAGATATTCATGATGTGATTACATCCCTAGCCTTACATATATGTATGACTTTCATAAAGGGCACAATGGCATGGTTACAATGAGCTACAGTGATATGCTTACATGAATGGATGGATCAAAACTCTCACAATTAACTTGAGTTAAAAATGGATTAAGATGTTGTATATTCATAATCGAGCTTGAAGAATAAACAAATCATGCTACGATATTGAAAAAATAATAATGAAAATAAGTATCAACATGTTATTTGTTGTGTGATTAATGAAGTGATTACTTTTAATGTGCCTACTTATTGAATGAAGTGAAGGTTTAAATTCTACTTATTATATGTGGTGGAAGTTTGTCAAAACTTAAGTTATTGTTGAATGCTCTTAAATCAGTGTAAGATAATTTCATACTCTTCAATGACTCATAGTAGAGCAGGAGAAATAAGAAATTTTAAAGTATGGTTATTTTATAGAAAGTAGGATGCCATAACCACAATATTAATGAGACATTCAATTGGATAACTGGTAATACATCTGTAAGAAGAATATATATATATATATATCATTTAGGAATGATAGGGTTCAAATATTAAATTCCTCCACATAAGAGGAGTAAAGCATATAACAAGCTTAGGAGGAATAATGGATATATTATGTAATGAAAGTTATGAATAAATCGGGAGGTGAATAAGTGATTGGACTAAGAATTTTTGAAATTTAATAATATGGCCATCATATCATTTTACTCATATTAAAATCAAATTATGATTTGTACGATTTTTATGCAAGGATATAGCTTAATAAAATACAAACTAATGTTGGTAAAGATAGTCTAGTCAAGGACATAACTTAATGAAATAGTGTTTATGCATATAGAGATCTTGAAATATTAAGGGAAAAAATGATGAACCTTTACGAAATAAAATGTTAAGTGTTTTCTTTCAATAGATCATGGAGAACATGAGGAAAAATAAAAAAATTAAAGTATATAAATGGAAACTATATAAATCATCAGGTAAGAAGTCCATGACATACTATTAACATTAAAATAATTTGATGGTTACTTAAGTGGGTTCCATCCTAGAAAATATTCTAGAGGGTTTATTTAATAAAAGTTCCGATGAAATATCATTAAGCTTATGAAGGATAGGTCATTGTATGAGACTATGTATTTGTAAAAAATGGCTTTCAACTTAATATTTGGCGCCTCTACATCTGATGATGCAATCCATTTTGGAATGTAATTTTTTTGTTAGGGAAAATTCTATTGAAGTGAACTTAACCTTACCACATTATTGTATTTAGTAACATATGCAAATTTCATTGGACATGCATAGTTTGGACCTATATGTGTCTTTGAGTAAAACAATATCTAAATAATTGTAACTTGTTAGGATATTCCGACACATAGGAAATAGTTAAGTTCAACTTGGTCTAGTATAGAGTTAGGTATAGAGTTAGGTAAAGTGTGTTTCTTTACCGTTGTACATTTGTAACTTACAATCCGAC
>APFE030435443.1:0-26397 GCA_000404065.3 Pinus taeda | reverse complement strand
CAGGAATATGCAGAACACCCGAAAGGGTTCTAACCCTTCCACCTTGCAACTTCAACTTTAATTTTCCATGACCAATGATTCTAGCCTTCCTTCATCTCCTAAGAAGACATCACCACCATCGTATTTCTCATACTCGCAGAACCACTCTCTATGGGGAGTGAAGTGAAAGGATGCACCTGAGTCAATCAACCATGCCTCATGATCTACATGTGTACTTGAAGAAGCCAAGTACACTCCCCACCTTCATCTGAGGTGGTTTTCGCCTCTGTAGAAGGAGCATCATCAGATCCCTTTCCTTTATCAGGAGCTTTAGATTTACACTCCCTTCTGAAGTGCCCTTCCTTTCTGCATTTCCAGCACACCACCTTTGTAGGTTTTCCTGGAGATTTAGATCTCCCTCTAGATTTAGATCTCCCACTCGATGACTTATTTTTGTTTCTGTTCTGGGACCGTCCTCGTACAGACAAGGCATCACCATTCTGGTTTTCCATATTTTTCCGTCTCATCTTCTCCGTCAGCAAGGCTGAGACTATTTCATCAAACTGCAAAGCAGTTGCATTGCTACCTATTGCAATAACCAGACTATCCCACGAGTCTGGTAGAGAACACAACAAACTGATGCACTTATCTTCATCTGAAATTTTAATATCAACAGATAATAACTGACTTACACAGTATTAAACGCATTCAGATGCTCTATCACCGAGTCTCCATCTTTCATCCTCAGGTTATACAGCTTTTTCCGCAGGAACAGTTTATTCACTAGAGCACTAAATGGTACAAAGTCCTACTTGTCCACAAAAGCCTTCGCCGTAGCTTCCCTGATACATTCAACAATACTGAATCTGAGACACACAATCGTATTGTGCTCTTTGCCTTCCGATCCAACTTCTTCCATTCTTCATCGGTCACTCCCGTTGGTTTAGTACCCAGATCTACCACGATCCACTGATCTTTTTCCACCAACAGATCCTCCATCTTGAGTTTCCACAACTCAAAACTCTGACCATTGAACTTCTCAATCTCTATCTTTTCGCTGCTCACCATCTTCTTTCACCACCAGAAATGATCTCGCAGATCTCCCACTGAACAGGGTCTACAATAGGCCCGAGCGAAACCCCTCAGCAATAAAGGCATCCCCTTGAAGCCAAAACTTGGCTCCGATACCAAATGTAGGTTTTAACACTGTATAGAAATTAGCTGCATACGAATTCTAAATCATAGAAAAAATAAATAATGCGAGAGCATAACACATAAAACACATATACACAGAGATTTCCCACTGGACCCCAAAACCCGGACTACCAGTTTGATTTTTCATTATATTCCTTTCAATGTTACAATACATATTTATACATGCCGAAGCATCCAATACCATGGACCGAAAACCATAGGTAGGTTCGCCTAACCTTATATAGGGTCCAAAATTTTTTTTCCCGGGGCGCTGCCCTGCACCCCGTAGAGGGGGGCTACCTGCCCCCTTAAAATCCCCCGAACAGGGGGGGCTGCCGCCTCCCCCTGTGACACCCCCGCTGCAAAATTGGCACAACAAAAGGGGGGCGACGCCCCCCCTCTAACCCCCCGCTTCTTCTTAGGAGCTTGCAGCTCTTGGGTTTGGGCCCAACCAAAGTGCCAGGACCTCCTCTGTGTACTGTTATATGTTTTGGCTATATTCATAGAATAATTTCTGCTAGTAGATTAAAATCTTGCTTGGTTACTTAGGTCATTTTTGATGATTGAAATAATTTTTCATGTTTTAGGTTTATTTGATAGGTTGGTAATAGAAAATATCTTTGAAAAAGGCCATCAAGTGACCTTTGAACTCACCCCTCCCTTCTCGTGACCATGAGTTGAGACCAAGGTTTCCTTGCTGCCACAAAAACATTGTTCTTGCTTCTTCATGCAATTGCTAGTGTTAGATTCTTAGTTGGAAAATTCGGTACCAATTGTGATTACATGCTTAGATCCATTCTTTCTTAGTTTTCATAGTTATCTTACATGATTTTCTACCAATAAATTTATGTTCATCATGGTTGTTGGTTTCTAGGTCAAAATATTTCAAAATAGCTAGATCTTTGGTTTGCATAGTCTTTGTTAGGTCAGTTTTGGAAAATAGTATGTAGAACACCTATGATGCCTCCCTGCCTACCCTTCCTTCATCAGACAACATGATCCGACCCCCTAACTTAGATTCCTCCCCTACATTTGCCACCTTATTCTGATTTGCCCTAATTTCTACATTCTTGTGCATCATTGCTCCCTCCATCCTCAAACAAAGCCAATCACCTTAATCACTCCTTAGCCTCATTCACTAGGTCCTAAACCCCTTAACATCCTTATCCAACCTCCATTTCCACTTTTTCACCTTTCTTTCATGATCAACTCTCCAAAATCCTCTTTCGAAACATCCTATAGAACATCTTGTAGAAACCCTGCAGACTTCCTGTAGAAGTTCGCGAGGGAAGTTTTTCGAGATCTGAACACTGTGAAACTCTTTGGAAGGGTGTTAGGGACCCCTTAGGCCCTCTTCTCACCTTCCCAACCTCCTGAAAACACCTATCCCATTTCCCTTCGTCAATCAACCTCTGCACAATCAAAAACATTTAAAGCACATGCATAATAATTCTACAAGATTGCTCAAAAATACAAAAAGATGTTCCTTTTCAGATTTCACTTCAGAAGTAGCTTAGACACATGCACTTTACCTTCCCAAGAGTCAATGGCATCCATTTCTATACCTTTCATCCTTTTTATTGCACCAGTAGGGTTAGTTGGTAAAACTGGGGTTTGCTAGGGTTTGCATTTCTTTTAAGCTTTCAGCTTCTTTTTGCAAGTAGATTAGCCTCCTTTGAGATAGCTTTCATCCCTCACAGTTGAAAGCTTCTTCTAAGAGCTCATAGAAGTTGACTTAAGCTCCTAGTAGACTTGTGCCATCTGATCCAGTTACAGCCTACAACAAGAGCTAGTACTTGTGCATATAGCACCGTCGCTTCCAAGTTTGTTACGAACTACTAGGTTGATAAAAGTAAAGAAGGGAGTCCTAGGAGTTGCAACATTACTTTTGCAATACTGGAACCCACCATCTTTTTGGTGCCGTTGCCAGGGAAGTGTCATGGTATTTGTGATTGTTCCTTTTCTTCTATTTTCTACTGCAACCTTTTGCTAAGTAGTTTATTTCAGCAAGGGTAGAGTATTTGTCTCATTTCCATTCTGCAATTTCATTTCCGCAAAAGTAGATTAGACATTTTATGATTTCATTTCATTTTGGAAAATGTAGATTAGATATTTCCTACTTTCATAGATTAGCATTTCAATTCCGCAATTTCAATTCTGCAAGCGTAGATTAGCATTTCAATTCCGTAATTTCAATTTTGCAAGCGTAGATTAGCATTTCATTTCAGCAGCATAAATTAGTCCTTTCGTACTTTCATTTCAATTCTGCATTTTCATTTCAGCAAGATAGATTTTAGTTAGTTGCAGTTCAATCAATTTCAGTTTTGCAGGTACAAGCAGAAAAAACACCAAAAATCAGCCAAAAATATTCCCTTTCATGCCTCGTAGGAATAGAGACAATACAGGAAAATTCTTACCGAACACCTCCAGAGATATATGAAGATCCTATAATAGAAGAAGAGAAAGAGAACATTCCTCTTGAGACCATGGCTCAACATAGAAATGGTATACGAGATGTGGAGAGAATAGAAGGTGTCTTTCCCATTTGAGAGACCAATGGAGACACGAAAATGAAAAACATAAGTCCCTCAGTCTTACCTCACTTCCATGGATTGACCACTGAAGAGCTTGATACCTTCTTGTTTGAGTTTGTTGTCCTTTGTTGAACTTATGACTATGCAGAAGACAAGAAAAAGTTGAAACTATTTCCCTCTACCCTCAAGGATGCACCCCTACACAGGTTCATGGGGCTACCTGGAAATAGTATCAGAACTTGGGCTCAAATGCAGCAAGCCTTTAACAACAAATACTGGGACTACTGTAGGTCAAAGGAAACAAGGGGAGAAATATTTTGGATGACTATGGGAAGTGATGAATCTTTAGAATACTATGAAGAAATGTTCCAACTTAGTTATAAAATGGCCAGGTGGTGGAGACCTTCTAGATACCCTCCATTTGCTAGCTGGTGGAGACATCTACCAACTACCTTATGATGACATAAATACTATGTTTAGAAACCACTCTAGGGCAGCCCGGAAAAGAGGTAGGGGGAATCCACATTCAGCCAGTTCCACCTTCTCCAAACATGAGTTTTCCAATTAGATGGAAGACCTTAAAAGTGAGGTGAGATAGACCATTGCCATGCAACTAGATACCTTCCACATCCAACAGAAGAAAGAGGAAGATGAGAGGGCTTTGGCCATCTTTTTTCCAGATGTACAAGGAAGCATCCTAAGAATGAGTGTCCATTTCACTCAGTAGAGGTATGTTTCGTTTGTGAGGAAGACCACCCTACAAACTAGTGCCCAACCTTACCCAGACTTAAAGCCATGTACCAAGGGGCTGAGGGAGCCACTGAACCACTCTACTTCCTCAACCAAAGGAGGCCGCATGGATCTTGACCTTACTAGCAGGGGATGGAAGGGACATCCCAAACTTATTACAACCCCAACCAACCTACTCATATACCTTCTTAGGGTCCCCCTACTCATCCTTCATGGTCTGCACCTCCTCCTTGGTCTTATCCATCTCAATACCATACTCAACCTGCTGCTCATTCATTTCATTCTCATGTTCAGCTACAACCTCAATGGAATGCACCTCAGCCAGGGTGGAGGCCCTAATACAACTCTCCTCCTGCTATTTTGCCTCCACCACCTACTCAACCACAACCATTACCTTCTGCTCCTCGAAGACAACCCCAAATTCCTGCTCAACCGAACTCGAACCCCAATAACAGACAGGCCCAACAGGTGTATACTAGAGAGACACATGCCCTACCTATGTTGTGGAGATTCATGAGATCAACCTACGTTCTGAGAAAGTCCTTCCATTTCGCCAACCTCCTCTTCTAAAGGATGAGGAAGAGAAACAGGAATGTGAACCTAAAGCCATTCCATCCTTTCCTAAGAGGCTAATAGTAACAAGGCAACCAAACCTAGAGGAGACTGAACTTTTGGGAGAACTTAAATAGTTGTGTGTGAAAATACCACTTCTTCGGGCCACAAAAGATGTACCAATCTACAACAAATTGATCAAGGAGAAGTGTTTCAGGCATCCAGGTAAGTGCAAGAGAGAATCCCCAAGTATCAATGTCATAGGACAACTGCTCGATCTGATGTTGGGACAAGTAACCTGTCCAAGATATTTGGACCCTAAGAGTCTTGTAGTTGATTTCCACATCAATGGCACCATAATCCCCCACACCCTAATTGATTTAGGGGCTACCATTAATGTGATGACCAGGGACACTATGCACAAACTTAACCTTCAGAGTTCCCTCAGAAAGACTTCGACAATATTGCATTTAGCAGACCGCTCCATCGTGACTCCCAAAGGGATTGTGGAGGATGTCATGGTCTTTGTTGATTCTTGGGAATACCCTGCAGACTTCTTGGTCCTTCAACCAAAGGCAAAACTCACTAGATACCCCCTCATTTTGGGAAGGCCTTGGTTAGCTACTGTGGATGCTTACATCAGTTGTCGAGCTAGGAGCATGACCATCAAGAATGGGCCTATGTCCAAACAATATTCCTATATCCTCCTACCCAACCTCTTCTAGAACATGACTTTCCTCTCTGGTTTGGAGGAGGAAGATGAGGATGAAGTCTACTTTGCACCAGTGTGCACAGTGGAAGCCACTCAGAGAGGTCCTCAAACTGAGGATGACCTGATTGAGAATTTGATTCAAAATCCACCTCCCATTGTGCTGCCATTAGAGGAGTTGATGGAAGGTACCCAAGCCAACACTATAGTGGACCTCTATGTAGCTGATCCGACCTCTCCCAGAGTTAAGAATGTGTAATTTGGCCCTGAAAGAACCTTGAAGATCATCTCATCCCTATCCCATTCTTAGGAGAAGGAGTTGTGGAGCCTACTGAATCGCCATTTGGATGCTTTCACTTGGAGCTATAAGGAGATGAAAGGAGTCCACCCTTCGGTTTGTACCCATCACATTTATATTAAAGAGGATTGTAAACTAGTCAGGTAGCCTCAGAGGAGAATGAATCCAGCCCTTAAGGACATTGTTAAAGAGGAATTGTAAAAGTTGCTAGATGCAAGATTCATTTACCCCATCTCTGACAGTGAATGGGTTTCTCCTCTGGTGCTTGTGCCCAAGAAAAGTGGGAAGTGGAGAATTTGTGTAGATTAGCGAGAACTTAACAAAGCCACCAAGAAGGACTATTTCCCTTTTCCTTTCATAGATCAAGTGTTAGATGGGCTGGCAGGGAAGAAGTTCTTTTCTTTCCTAGATGGGTTCAGTGGATATAATTAGATCCAAATTAGCCCGGAAGACCAAGATA
Source organism: Pinus taeda (assembly GCA_000404065.3). Classification (NCBI taxonomy): domain Eukaryota; kingdom Viridiplantae; phylum Streptophyta; class Pinopsida; order Pinales; family Pinaceae; genus Pinus; species Pinus taeda. The sequence continues at coordinate 19,921 of APFE030435443.1, read as the reverse complement.
AGACCACTTTCACTTGTCCATGGGGTACCTTGGCCTACCAAGTCCCTCCCTTTGGGCTATGCAATGCTCCTGCCACTTTCTAGAGAGCAGTACTAAGCATATTTGCTCAGATGGTTCATGATTTGGTGGAAATCTATATGGATGACTTTACTCCTTACGAGTCCAACTTCCAAGAAGCATTGACTAACATGGGAAAAGTTTTAACCAAGTGTATTGAAATGAACCTGTCCCTCAGTCTTAAAAAATGTGAATTCCTGATGAATGAAGGGACCATGCTAGGTCATACAATTTCTCAGCAAGGATTACAGGTGGATCCTAACAAAATTGCTATCATCCAAATGGTTCTGCTTCCTCAAAAGGTAAGAGATGTTCGGAGTTTTCTAGGCTTAGCAGGATATTATGGAAGATTCATTAAATATTTTAGTAAGCTAGCCTCACCATTTTTGGTCTTTTGGGTAAAGATGTTGATTTTATGTGGACTGACAACTGTCAAGAGGCTCTGGATGGGTTGAAAGATAAGTTGGTAACTACCCCAATCTTGAGAGGTCCAAATTGGGCCCTACCTTTCGACATCCACACTAATGCCTTGAACAAAGCCATAGGGGCAGACTTAGGACAAGTTGAAAAGAAGCTACCATATGCCATATATTTTGTCAGCAAAAACTTGTCCAAGGAAGAATTAAACTATACTGTGACCGAAAAAGTGCTCCTAGTTGTAGTCCATTCCCTAAACAAGTTTAGAGACTACATCACTGGTTATCAAACATTCGTACAGACTGATCATGTTGCGATTAGGTATTTGATGAATAAACCTGATGTAAATGCTCGTATCATTATATGGTTACTATTATTACAACAATTTGACTTGACCATTATTGAGAAGTGAGGCAAGGAAAATGTTGTTGCTGATTTTCTATCTATATTAGATTTGCCTGTAGGTGAAGAAGGGACGATAGATATCAAATGCTAGATGAACACTTTTTTGCTATTTCAGTACTCTGCCCATGGTTTGATTATATAGCAAATTACTTGGTTTCAACAAATTTCCCTCCACACCTATCCTCAAAAGAGAAGAGCAAAATCGTGAGGAAAAGTGCCCCATTCACTTGGATTGGGGGAAACCTGTTTAAACTTGGCCTAGATTATATCTTGAGGTGTTGTGTTAGGGAGGAGGAAGTTTTTGACATCCTCCTAACCTATCATGATGGATAGTTTGGAGGTCACTTTGCAACAAAAAGGACTTCTTTCAAAATTCTACAGGCAGGTTACTATTGGCCCACTCTTCATCACGATGTCAGAAGATACATTAGCCAATGTGATTGGTGTCAAAGGATGGGGAAACCGACTCCAAGGGATGAAATGCCCCTCAAGACTCAAGTGAATTTCAAGCCATTTGAGAAGTGGGGCATGGACTTTGTGGGTCCTATCAATCCTCCTTCAAAGAAAAAGTCTTACATCATTGTGTGCACGGACTACCTGAAAAAGTGGGTAGTTACAAAGGCAATCAAGCTAGCAACAGAAGAAAACATGGCTAAGTTTTTGAGGAAAATATCTTCTACAAGTTTGGCTACTCAAGAGAATTAGTTAGAGATCAAGGAAGTCAGTTCACCTCTAACCTGTTTGAATACCTGCTCGCTCATCACAAGATCAAGCACAGAATCTCCACCCGTTATCATCTGTAAGAAAATGGGAAGGTGGAAGTCACTAATAGGGCTTTGGAAGAGATTTTGACTAAAGTGGTGAGAAGCAGTAGAAAAGATTGGGCATATCACTTGGTTGAGGCCACCTAGGTCTACAACACCACTTGGAAAACTACAACAGGTTTCACACCTTATGAGCTAGTTTACGGGAGGAAGGCTTTATTTTCTATAGAATTCGAGTATAACACATTGAGGTTGGCAGATCAGATGAACCTAGACCTCAGCCATGCACAATAGGAAATATTACTATAGCTAAATGGATTGGATGAATAGAGAATGCAGGACCTCCTCCACTTAGAAGTGGTCCAACACCAGAGAAAGATATGGCATGACCGACACCTTAACGAAAAGCAATTTTAGCCAGGAGATTCAGTGTTTTTATATGACTTGAGATATAAGGATTTCATAGGGAAGTTTAGGGAAAGGTGGTTGGGACCATATACAGTGGAGAAATGCAATGACAATGGTTTAGTCCTTATCAGGACCATTGATCAAGAAGCCATCCCCATGCTCGTCAACGGGCATTGATTGAAAATCTACAGGAAAGCAGGAGTGTTACCGGGAATAGTGTCCACTTAGAGCTGCTATTCCCACTAAGACTGGTAGCTATCTTAGAAACAAACAAATTAAAACTACTTTCGCTTTCCTTTATGAAAAATAGATAAGAGGGGAACAAAGGACACCAACCTTAGTCTTGTGCTCGGTTCCTTGCCTGGTTCCTCTCCTTCCCGATAGATCTTTTCCACTTCTTCTTTATCTACCCAGCTTCAAAGAGCATTTGTGGAATCAAAGCAACATTATACTATCGAAGAATAAACATCTATGGTCATAAAAAACACAGGACCATATATGTATTGACCACACAAATGCATATACAATCAAACATACAAGAATGTGGAGGAAAACTTGAATAGCTTTCTTAATATCAAGAATAGCAAGAGGATTACAACCAATTGTTCTGACCCAGCATCATCCTCCAACAAGAAAGCCCTCTTCACCTCATGTAAAACTTAGATCACCCAACACTATGATATTACACCAGGAAACCAACAGCACTTCTCTACAAGATACAACATTCCAGCCTCTGGATCTCTGTGATGAGGGATCCATATATAGATGATTGAGGTGAGTCAGCTCTTGGGATTTTGATTAGTGTCCTCTCTCTGATAGTTCTTGATTCCACTTGGATATTGATGATCTTTACCCTCCCTGGAGAAATCAGAGAGCAGTGTCAGAGAGAAGTTCTAGAAGATTCTATGATCGTCCCTTTGCAAACTGTCTCTGCCATTGTCCATTCTCACCCATCACACCTACAGAGGGGTATCAGTATGCATTGCCCTTTACACTGAGTAGGTGATATGCATTGAACCCTCTGCACTGGCATTCTGTATGGTCAGTTTTGAACCAGTTCTGAGCAGTTTCTATGGAGAACTTCTCAGAGATGATTATGAGCTGACCTTGTTCCTTTAGGGGTGAAGAAACACTTTTAGGGACTTAGGAGCCCTCGGTTTATGGGCATTTATGATTGGGTTTGCAGTGCCAAAAAATGTCTATAACAAGGATTTCATTGAAACTATGGATAAATCAGTGCTGGTTGTGGAGCAGGGCCCTGTATCTACTCCATCCACACCTTGATCATTAAAAAAAAAAAAAAAAGAAGAAAAAGAAAAAAGAAAAAAACAGAAAAACAATAAAAACTTCCTTGGGTGAAAACCTCTTAGAGGCGCCTGGGGCACCTAGTGAGGGTGAAAACCTATTGGAGGTGCCCCAGCTATCTCTCAAAAAAAAAGAAAAAAACAAGAAATAGAGCTAATCTCTATTGAGTAATTGCAGGTTAGGAGGATTGCACAAAACAAGGACAGAGATCAGCACTAGGCTGCAAGCATCCCTCACAAACAATTCCTCCATGACCACTACCCTTTCCTAGGATTTGATCACATTCAGGTTAATATTTCACCTTCTACATGAATTTATGTGTCTTCTACAGGAAAGTTCTATGTTTTCTATAGGAAGATCCTGTAGAACCTACAAACAGGCCAGAATTGATCTCGGGAGAGAATTCAAAGGATGGGAATCTGCCTGCTAGGCCTGCAAACACCCCTGTTTCCGTCCATCACCATATGCCACCCTTTTTCATCTCTCTACATCTCTGTTGCAGTCATCCTGTTATTTGTTCTTGCACAGTCACACAAAAAGGCCCTATTTTCTTCATACTTCGAGCAATAAATTTTAGTGACAAATCAAGTAGTAGTGCCTCGCTCACCATACTTGTTAGTCTCCATCTAGACTCCTCATCAGCCGAACCCCTCGTCAGCAATATAGCCCTCCTCATTTTGGCTTGCATTCCAGGAGGAGTACAGGACAACGTATAGGAATCTTGTAGTAGTTGATCCCTTTGGAAGACATACTCTGGAGACAGGGACAATCAAAAATGACAAAGGAGACATGCAAAGGGCTCATCTTGAATGTCAGAATATCATTAGCAGTCGAAGCCAAGAAAAACCCATGCATGCAGCGACAACAAACGAAGCAATGGGTTCCAAAACTCGTGCATGCAGAATCAATGAATGAAGGAATGGGTTCCAAAACTCGTGCATGAAGAATCAATGAATGAAGGAATGGGTTCCAAAACCTGTGCATCAAGCAGAAACAAACGAAGGAGTGGTTCCAAGACCCAAAGTCTGCATAACGTGGCCGTGACCACACAGGTAAGTGCCTAAACTGATTCCTTAATTGCATAAACTATATTTTAAAAGCTGCATTCCTATGGGAATGGTTTGGATTGAATGGAATCGGGGGCCAGTCAACTGGCCACCCCCGGCCAATGACATAGCGTCGTGGGATCTGAATGGACCCAGTTACATTCAAAATTGCTGATGAGATGTGTAGTCAGCACGTGTTGAGTTTCCATTCAGGGAGAAATCATCGGGACTAGTAGTAGTGGTCGCAGATAATGGCAAAGGGGAGTTGATGGCAGTTAGAAACACGTAGGGAAATTATGGCCATGATGTTGGATCAATGGTTTGGTCCGATCACCTCATTCCGTCACAACGAATCATGCCACAGTTAAAAGATGCCCAGCTGAAACTTACACCACCTTCTGCTCATTTTGCACTTGCAACATCCTCAACTGGAGTACATGTCCTCCGCTTCCAAAAACTGCTAACCAGTTGTCCTCCACTAGTTTTTTTTCCTGTTTTCGAAAATCTCCTATGTATCCGTGTAGTGACATTGTACAAGAACTGGGGGGTCTTCTACAAGAAGAGTTCTACAGTGGAAAGACTACACAGCTTTCTGTAGCAGGAAAGCCTAGGTTTTTTTCATCGAATTTGGAGCTCCAAACGAGGTAGGCTCAAAAAAACTTCTCTATGCATGGTATGTTTTGCAAAGGTGGTGAATTCAATGACAGGTTGGAAAATCAAAGGAAACATCTGCCTGTGTTTTGGAAGTAAAATTTTTGCCTTTGTATTGCACTAGGCTTCCCAGTTGCTTCTGCATCAAAATTCTCGTCCATGTTTCCTCTTTTTAAAATTATCCTGTAGTGAAGATATATGCAGCTGTGGAGGCTAGCCTGTGTATGAAAAAATTTGAATTTTCATATTTGTCTCTGTGCTGAGAAGAAAGCTTGATCTCTATACTCTGTCTGTAGAGACAAAATTCTTCCTATCATAAGCAGATAACTGAGTTCTGGGTAACAACAGTCTTAAAACCAGGGAATTATTGCTAGTTGATATTGGACACTTGAGAAATTCCTTCTTGGGTTCAAGGGAAACCATAAACAACATTCTCTTTTCTTATTAAAGCATAAAAAGAGCACTCTCATCACGCCAGAGGGATTCATAAGAAAAGAACCCTTAGATTCTAGCAAACTACACGAGCATCCTGAGGTGGTGGACCTTTTCACCCGAGCCAATCAGATATCCTTCTTTGACAAAATTGAGGGTCATGACGAGGAGATAAATGAGGAATTTTTAAAGTCTCTGAGACCCCAATGAAAGACACATGCCATAGTTAGTTTTAGGGGTTTGACCCTAGAACTTACCCCTGAGCTCATCAGTCGAGTTACTGGCCTACCATTAGGGCTCCCTTGGAGCAAAGAAGAGAGCTCATTGGGCCAAGCCGCTAAGAAAACATTCTTTCTACCCGAGGAACATCCTGTAGAAGACAAAAATAGGGTTAGGAGAACTAGCTTACCTCCTCTCTGGAGTGAAGTTAGTTTCCAAATTATGAAGTACATTACATGTGAAGGGAAGTTTAGCATCATCTATGGTTATCATTTCAGGTTGCTGTGTGAACTAAGACATGCGATTGATTTACCTCCAGCCAAGAAACTGAGCATTTCCTATTTTCTTCTTCAGTCACTAATTGAATGTGTTACAAAATTAAAGGAAGGGATCCCACATCAGTTGGCCCATCATGTGCTCACCAAACTATTAGTGGAAGATGCCCTGCACACCTACACTATCCCCATATCTTGGGAAATCTTCCAAAACATGTCTAGGGATGATAATATTAGAATTTTGGCCGAAAACATCACCCCATACAAGAGTGTGGAGGGAGAACACACTGAAGAAGGTGAGAAAACCAATGGTGAAGGAACACATGATACTCAAGCACAACAAGAATAGAAAGAAAAAGGGGAAATGGGCTAGATTGTTGAGCCTAAAACAGTGGAGGAAACAACAACACAAACACCAAGGGAAAAGAGAATGTAGAGTAGAGAAAAGAGGGTTGAAAACCCCAAATGAAGGTTGTCACAACCAACGTAGGTACACAGAAACAAAAGGAAGAGACTTATCCTGAAATAGCAGCAACACAGACAGAAACAGTTGACACAGGAACTTCTACAGGAAGCAGGCTAAAAGAACAAAAAGAGGAGAAATCACCTGAGATATTGGCAAGGGAGGTAGCGACTGTGCTTGTTGCCTTAGGAAGACCTCCAAAATAAAAAGGGAAGAGAAAAAGGCAAACCTCCATGTACTTTAGAGAAAGGAAGAGCACACGAATCCAAGTGGGCACACCCTAGCCTCAATCAAAGGTGCCAATTTTCATTGAGGACACAACACCTAAAATAAAAGAAGAGTCTCCTACAAAGATATCCATCACCTATAAACGAGGAAGCCCAAAAACCTCCACCTGGAGAGAGAGAATTAGGCTGATGGACTCAAAGACAACTCTACAGGACGCTGAGACATCTCTACAGGAAACTCTAGCTAAGTCAAGGGAGACCGAGAAACTAGAGCAAAAGCTGGCGAAACCATCATAGGAAGAAGTAAAGACCAAGGAAATACTAGAACCAATCCCCCAACCTAGCTTTGGCTCATCCTACAACCTGTTAGAACCCGGAAACATAATTCCCCAGAAATTTGCGGTGCCACTTTTCTTTGCACTAGAAGAAGAAAGGGTTAGGACTCACATGATTTCCAAGTCCAAGGGTGTGGCAAACAAAGGCCTCCTAGAAGAACAACTGAAGGAATCGAGAAAAGAATTGGCCATGGTAAGGCATGTGGAAAGCAGTCAAATGACCAAACTACAGGAAGAGAATGAGCTATTGAAATAGCAGCTACAACTACAGGGAAGTCATAGGAAAGATAAACCCTCCATTTTGGGACAACAGCAATAGTAAGAAAGGCCTCTAGCAGACAAGGAAACATCTAATGAACAATAGAGAGAGGAAAGGCTACAGGTTGACGTTGAGGCACTAACAAAATAGCTACAGGAGAAGGAGTCACAAGTAGCAGAGGAAATATAGTTTCTAAAGCAACAGGTACAAGAGAAAGAAGCCCAACTAGCCTGCATGGCAAGCTCTGCAGTAGAAGTCTTACAATGTAGGCAACCTGGAAAGTCATATCCCTTATATCTTAAAGATCAATTGTTGCAATTCCAAATTAACACCTTGGCCCAAAGGGGCACCATTCCATTTCAAAATTACTATCAATTCATGGCTTTGTCTGACAGTAGCTCAGCAGAAGATAAGGCCAAGTTATTAGAATTCTATTTACACAACTTGGCCCTTCCAAACATGAATCTATGGGACCCCAATGCTGCATTAGGTGATGTGCAACTTATGTCCATGGCCTCTTGGTTAAATCATGAGGAAAAGAGAACAACAAGGATTCAAGATAAAGGGATCTAAGTGAGCCACTCATGATCAGAGAAAAACTAGATGATCCATCAGCCTTAATATATGCCCATCAGCACCTGGCCAACAACCCTCGAGTTCTACCAGATTACGTTGAATGACAAACTTAGGCCATTGCTCACTTTGAGTACATGGAAAGACTGTTCAAGGATAACTACATTCATCCTTGCACAAGGAGGTGGAACACACTATCCCACAGTCTGAAAATAAGTTAATACCACTCCCCAACAAGGATGAGGGAGGGCTTGGCAAGAGTACCACTCTACAAATAGTCAATGCAAAATCTACAAGCCAACTGGATTGGCCTAAAGTTCATTCCTCCGTTGCTTTTAGAACTGCTGGAAGGGGTCAAAGAAGAAGAGGAGCATAGAAAATGGGAGGAAGTAGAGATAAAAGCAAGGTTTTATGACCGAGAAGAATACATCACCTTCGAAACCTGGGATGTTAGAGAGGCAGTCAAGGCAATCAAATATGATGAGATGGATTAGTTGCTCAGAGGATGAACAACCATTTTAGTAGGGGGTGATGATGCGCCCCAAAAATGGGTAACTTATTGGGCTCATTTTACCTATTATTCTCGATTAATTCACAATTATTCATAGTTTATGCATGCTTTTGAGTATATTTATGTTAATTGAATGAATGAGAATAGTCGCTTGACCATGAAGTATAATAAGTGGTTATTGCAGATTTTTGGACAACTTTTGGACCAAGGTCAAGCATTTATGAGCCAGTTGATAGCCAAATACAAGGGAACAAGGCTAAGGACTTGTAGGAGGGGTGTCTCCTACACTAAATGGCTCCTTCCTCGAGTTCTCCACCATCATCTCGGATTTCAGCAACCCACCAAAGATGATTCCCAAGGGCAACCGAGCAACTTTTGTGAAGTGGTTGATTACTTGCAGTTTGAGCAGCCAAGCCCCTTGAGTTAAGGAGGGTTGTTGGAGGTCCTCGTAGTGCATAAGTAGGAAGGCTTCCAGCCTTCTTATTTTACTTTTGGAACATTTTGTATTTCACACTTTAGTGCTGCTATGCCTTTTAGGTCATTTTGGAGTGTTTGCTATAAACATTTTTGTGACATGGTTATTTTTGGAGTAATGGAGATCAGTTTCATTTTGCATCAGCTCTGAGCTTCTTCTTAGGAGCCTGTAGCTCTTGGGGTTGGTCCCAACCCAAGTGCCAAGACCTCCTCTGTGTACTGTTATATGTTTTTGCTATATTCATAGAATAATTTCTGCCAGTAGATTAAAATCATGCTTGGTTACTTAGGTCATTTTTGATGATTGAAATAACTTTTCATGTTTCAAGTTGATTTTATAGGTTAGTAATAGAAAATATCTTCAAAAAATTCCATCAAGCAACCCTTGATCTCACCTCTCCCTCCTTGGCACCATGAGATGAGACCAAGCTGGCCTTGCTGCCACAAAAACACTATTCTTGCTTCTTCATGCCATTGCTAGTGTTAGATTGTTAGTTGCAAAAGTTGGTACCAGTTGTGATTACATGCTCGGATCCATTATTTATTAGTTTTCATAGTTATCTTACATGATTTTCTACTGATAAATTGTTGTTCAACATGGTTTCTAGTTTCTAGGTAAAAATAGGTCAAAATAGCTAGATATTTTGTTTGCATAGTCTTTGTTTGGTTAGTTTTGGAAAATAGTGTGCATAACACTTGTGATTCCTCCTTGCCTACCCTTCCTCCATTATAAAACCTACTCCAATCCCCTAACTTAGATTCCTCCCCTTCATTTGGCACCCTTTTTTTATTTGCCCTAATTTCTACATTCTTGTGCATCATTTCTGCCTCCATCCTTGAACAAAGCCATTCACCTTAATCACTCTTTAGCCTCATTCACTAGGTCCTAGAACCCTTAACATCCTTATCCAACCTCCATTTCCACTTCTTCACCTTTCTTCCACCATCAACCCTCCAAAATCCTCTTTCGGAACATCCTATAGAACATCCTATAAAACCCCTGTAGACTTCTTGTAGAAGTTCACGAGGGTGGTTTTTCGAGATCTGAACACTGTGAAACTCTTTGGAAGGCTGATAGGGACCCCTTAGGAACTCTTCTCACCTTCCCAACTTCCTTCAAACACCTACTCCATTTCCTTTCGCCAATCAACCTCTACACAGTCAAAAACACTTAAAGCACATGCATAATAATTCTACAAGATTGCTCAAGAATACAAAAATATGTTCCTTTTCAGATTTCAGTTTAGAAGTAGCTTAGACACATGAAATTTACCTACCCATGAGTCAATGGCATCCATTTCTGTATCTTTCATCCTTTTTCTTGCACCAGCAGGGTTAATCGGTAAAACTAGGGTTTGCTAGGGTTTGCACTTCCTTTCAGCTTTTAGCTTCTTTTTGCAAGTAGATTAACCTCCTTTAAGATAGCTTTCATCCACAGTTAAAAGCTTCTTCTGAGAGCTCATAGAAGTTGACTTAAGCTCCTAGTGAACTTGTGCCAGCTGATCCAGTGACAACCTGCAGCAAGATCTAGTACTTGTGCATATAGCACCACCACTTCCAAGTTTGTTACAAACTACCAGGTTGATAAAAGTAAAGAAGGGAGTCCCAAGAGTTGCAATGTTATTGCTACAATACTGGAACCCACCCCTTGCAAAGGTTGACCTTGAAAAAATTGACTTTGAATAGGTTGAATCTAAATAAATTGACCTTGAAAAGGTGGGTTTTGGAAAGTTTGACCTTGGAAAGTTGGAATTTGAAAAACCTTTCCTTAAAAAGGTGGAACCTGATAAGCTTGACCTTGAAAAGGTGGGATTTGAAAAGATTGACCTTGAAAATGCGTTTGCGTTGTTCCTATAGTGGGTTGCTCGATAGGAATTTGTAGTATAGAATGGACCATAGGAATAATTTGATAAGAAGAAACTCGAGATATTTCATGAGTAGCTTGAGGAACAAATATTTGAGGAGTAACTCAAGAGACCATTTGTGATATTCTTGGGATAGGTTTTTGAGGAGAACTTGGATCTGACTTCCAAACAATTGTTTGAACAGGTGTTTGTGGTGCACTCTAAACAGGTCATTGAATCAGTTGTTGAATAGGTGTTTTAGGAATTCCCCAAACAAGTTGTTGGACATTGTTTGTGAAATCCATTGAAAGAGCTATTGTACAGGTATGAGAATACTTGGAACATGTATTTGAGGAATAGGTTGTCCAACAGAATGAACAAGTTGATAAAATGGCACTTGTGGAGGAAATAGACCAAATTGTTGAGTAAAAGCAAGATTCCAAATAGTGTTTGTCCCAGGGTAAGGAGTACCCAACAAAGGTTTAGTTACAATAGGTGGACCTAGACCGGGCTGAGGTATCTCACCAAAAGTTTCACTAAAATCCTTACCACCAACTGTAAGATAAGATCCAAAAATAGGTAACCCTCCAGGTGGAGGATAAGGTGGTTGCTCCATGGGCAGGTAATAAACAATAGTTAGGGTTACTTAAGGGTTACCTGAGTTACCAGATACCATGTTATTTTTTTGGTCTAGTGTCATAAGCACTTCAGACATGGATGTCATGCTATGGATAGTAGATGTAAATATCCCAAATGACTAAGTAGAAGGTTGAGGAGAATAAGTGGCTCCCGAAAAAGTACCAGTAGGTGACTAGTATCCAAGAGGAAATGATGGACTACAATAAAATATTGATTCTGAGGAGCTGGTAAACATAGATGTATCAATGGGTTGGTTCCTAATAGGAATTTATGACATATTTCTTTCTCATGAATAAAAATGTATGTGTGGCAGTGCCAAATTCCGACCTAAAAATATCAAAGTGGTAGAATATGAAGTATTAGGTCAGAAAAGAAAGAAAGGAACCCTTGGGTCAAACTATTCACTACTAGTAAATGGTGAATACCTTGTTTCTATATCTTCATTTTCTGTAATATCTTCATTGCTAATTAACATAAAAGGTAATCCAGCCATAATTATCAGCCTCCTTCGAGGTGAATGTGGCTCAAGAGTAGAAGTTATAACAATCGAAGGTGATTCAGGTTGAGAAACTTCAGACTTATTTTCTTCTATGTCTGGTTCAGTTATTTTAGTGTCTAAAACTTCACCAATATCAAATTCAGTTTGAACTACTTTGGTAATCTTTGGGCCAGAGTGATCTAATCCTGATTCTATTTCTTGAGTTGGATTTAGTTCAGTTTCTATTGTCTCATTTGTAAAAATGTTAATGTTTCAAGTTCTTCTAAGGCTTTAGATCTTGTTGACCTTGACCTTTCAGTTTTTATCTTTTCCAATTGACTAGGTTGTATTCAGGAGGTTTACCTTGCATTCTATGTAACTTCCTTGGTGATTCATCCAGAATAAAAAATTATCACTAAATTAAACAATATTCACAATCCAATCCTATGGTATCTAAAAGTTAAAAATAGACAACTAATACACAATAAAAAAATTGAAGGATTAAAACGATGCAAATAAGCATTTCACAGTGAGATAACTAGTTGGTGATGAAATCTAATTTCGCATAAATGAAAGTGAAAAGTGGCTATATATAGAGTGGGTGGAACCAATTATGCTGACTACCTACTTGATGTACATGATCTGGTGCAAGTAAACTTCATTTATTCCATCTCGAATGAAGAAAACCCTCTAGAAATTTCCAACTGAGTCTAGCCAATGTTTGTTCAAGGTACATTAGAGACTACCACTCCACTGTCACCTCAGGTGAAAGCCTTAAGAATATGGTCACTAAGGTTACCACGTAAAACAATTCAACCTAGGGTGACAGTCGTAGATCAGATGTACATGCAAGGGAAATATAACAAAGCTCAATCCCCTTGAAATTTCCTCAGCATGGTTAACATGAGGTTTACTTCTAAGTGACTCCCAAGTACCTTTTGGCACCATTTTTATTACGTGTAAATCAATCTACCATAGCCAATGAAGTGGGATTGATCGCTTCACTGGGTTTGATGTGATCTCATGTTGGACTCCTTTGTAAAGGGAGCCTCACAAAGAAAACATGTAGTAAATGGATTTTTATCCCTATCACAAGATGACAATGTTTGTTTGTAGCTTTGGAAAGCTAACTAAATTTCCTATTCCAAAGCCCTATAACTTGATTTACAGTAGGTGGAAAAATTCCCTAAAAATAAAACTTTCTTTATTAGTTTTATTAGCATTGGTTTTAAGAGTTTTATTTACTCAAATGTAATGGATGTGAAACTAATGAAATTATGACTTGAGGCAAATCCTAATGCAGTTGACAATGAAAATGTAATTCTTTTGTTTCATTGAATATATATCTAAAGGAAAATGTCTTTCAATTTCTCAACTAAAAGGTAAACAAAACTCTAAATCCTAGCATATCCCTTTTCCTAAACTGCAGATATTAAATTTCAAATAACCCAAATATTGAAAATAATTTCAAACTTTCACCTTTCCCAATAACACACAAAATCAAGATATCTCTCTTTTCATACAATCGCTCAAAAATTCGCAAAATGTAATAACAAACCAATAATCACTAAAAATCAATTTTCCTAATTGAATGTTATGAATTCACTTGCAACAAAATGGCAATTCATGAACACTTTAGCAAAAAAAAAAAAAAATAAAAAAATAAATAAAAATGACTTTTCATTTCCAAACTAGCACAAGAAGTGCTTTTACAAATAATACTTAATCTTGTAAATCATTTATTTTGACACACAAATCAAACTTACACAAAAGAGAAAAATGGACTCAAAACTTGATGCAATCGATAGAAGAAAGATATGTATTCAACACAACAAGACCAACATATCTCTCTTTTGATAGATCGATCATTCATTGGAAGAGACTATACCCTAATTGATAAAACCAAGACAATGAAAAGAAAATATTTTCATAACACTCATCAAAACTAACAAAAACTTAGAGAAGGTACAAACAAATGTAAATTAATATGAAAAACCAAACATTTTGGACTGGATAAGGATAAAACTATTTTTTTTTTTTTAATTCCAAGTATGTATGCAAGTTTTAGAAGAAGCTAGAGCGTATACTCTATGTTTCTAAAATATAGATGCAATGATATACAAATTGTTACTAAAACCTAAGTGTGCACATTGGGGAATTTTGGAAAAAATAAAAAATAAGTCAAATCCAACTCAGAATCCAAAATTTTAAGATTTCCAAACACTCAAGGATTGTACAGAAGGTTCAAAATTTCAAACAACAAAAGTACTAGAGAGTGAGATGATTCCCCAATGGAGTCTCCAATTTGTTATTTGGACATATCCCTGTTGTGAATAAGATCGATCTCACTAGAATTAAGAAAAACCTAGTAACAAATAATCAGTAGCTGCTACCTTTCTCTATACTATGATTGACTAAAATAGATATGATGATAGAGGCCACTTAGCATTTAAATGGAATGATTGATGAAGTGACCTTCAAAACTTTTGAGCATTCACTCCTTAATGCTTTAGAGATCCTCTTGTCACTCCCCACAACTTCTCCATAATGTCATGAAGGAAATATGCATAGACAAAAATAAACAAGAGACCAAAGCATCGAGTATATAATCATAAGTGATAAATGCACTAATTAATGAATTGTTTATCATAAAATGATCAATATGCAATAACAATGTATGTAGGTGATCAAGGAATCCTACAAATTATATCAACAAAGATGTAATTGAGAAATAACAATTTCCTTTATATTAATAATATGGAGAATAGCCTTACAACCATGTAGCCTTGATGTTGCAAGTCCCTTCCCACAATATCCAACCCTCTGCTTGAATGAATAGCCTTCCAATCTTATTCCTGCATCATAAGCCTCCTTCGAAAAATCTTCAAGCCTAGGTTAGCTTTATAAGCCAAAAGTTGGAAGTTTCAGATCCATTTTCTAAGGGATGAGATACACTTATGGTGGGATAGGGATTACAAAAAGAGAGGGAGTTTATCCATGATGGGAGGGATTATGGTAGAATAGGAAACCATTTGAAGCTTGTTGTTTGGGATAAATGCTACCAACAATGCTTCTACACTTTATTTTGTGTATTTTTACATGCGTTAAGTCATGTTTGTGGGTCATAGTGTAAGACAGTGCATGCTTATGTGAATATCCTAATGGTAATTTCTTCATATGCACATAAATTGACTAGGGAACTACACAGGTAGCCAAAAATAGGGTTTTATACAATGTGATCCAGTAATTCCACTTTCTTTGGGATAATTTAGATTCTAACTTTATAGGGGAATGCTTTGCAAAACATTTATGGATAGAAAAATATCCAAACCAATGGCCATTTCCTAATGCGACAACATGACGTGTACCACCTACACACACCAATAATCTCCTTTTGATGAAAATTTCATTAATATTGATCATTTTCACCAAGATTTTGAAAGAGGAAAGTTGTTGACTAGGGAGGATAGAAGCTGACTGTCAGAGTTTAGACAAACTGTTTATGAGGACTTCCTTAACCAGAAGAGTCTTCATTCAAATATTGCAATTGGGGAGATATAATCTGTTGATAGTCTGAAATACAATTTCAATGACATTATCATTATTATTTCCTATAATTGCATTTCAATAGTTTTATCCTTATCCAGTCCAAAATAATTTTATTATTTCCTATAAAACAATTTCAATAATTGTTCAGAAGAAAAGGTTCCTGATGTTTGTTTTGTAGCTCTAGGCATAAGCACAACAAAAAAAAGCACTCTTAAATAAAAAGAGTTGAATACCGAGATAAACTAGCAAGGTCAAAGGAACACAAAAGCCAAAGGTCAGAAACAACATAGGCCATAGAACGAAGACGCAACAGAAAAACATATTTCCTCTAACGACAGTATTAGTATTATTGATGTCCTAGATGAAATGACCAAGGAACATACATTAGGGTAATTTTGATGTCTAGAATGGGCCTCCTAAGGAGATTATAAAATAATAGTTCCAAATAATAAAATAATTTTAGATTACATCATCAAATTTTAGAGGGAAAAAAAGAAAAACTATTTTTTCAACTCACATTTTC
The DNA here is from genome assembly GCA_000404065.3 of Pinus taeda. Taxonomy (NCBI): domain Eukaryota; kingdom Viridiplantae; phylum Streptophyta; class Pinopsida; order Pinales; family Pinaceae; genus Pinus; species Pinus taeda. Next base: position 4,067 of record APFE030435443.1, on the reverse strand, counting down.
AACTTATCTCCATATGGGTCTACTCAAATTTCGAGTGGAAACACTCGTTGGATGCATAATTTTATTCTTCATCCAAGGAATACCCATGTTTCATACTTTCAATGGACCCTACTACACAAAAAAAGAGAAATACATGAAAAACTTGATTGCAATGATGTTTTTCATGTATTTCTCATTTTTCGTGTAGTGGGGTCCATAGAAAGTATGCAGCATGGGTACTCCATGGATGAAGAATTAAATTTTGCATCCAATGAGTCTTCATGCTCAAAATTTTAGTAAAACCTTAAGGAGATAAGTTAAAAATACGAGTTGAAAAAGTAGTTTTATTATTTTATTATTTTTAAATCTTTTTACTTTTTTACCCCAGAAATGACGAATCCTCCTCCATGGTTGACAACATCATCTTGAATCCTATTTGTTCTTATAAAGTCTATTTTGGTTGTACATTTTTCTTAGGAGGCCCATTTTAGACCTCAAAATTCCCCTAATGCAAATTCAAGGAAAACTAACGAGGAATTTCAATATATGTAGATTGATACGAACAAAGAAGAGAAAACTACGAGGACCCCTTTGTCAACATGAACCTCTTTCTCCAATAGAGAAAAAAATGTTTCTTGAGTAGCAAGAATAAAGTACGCAGATAATTATTCCACAAAATTCTCATGACAAAAAAATGTCACTAATTCCTACAAAAATCCATCTAGAGTCTTTTTTATTTAAACCTATCACTGAAGGAGAAATTATTCTTGAAAGTGTTCCATCCTTGACTAAGTACTACTTTAATTCTCAAACTAATTCAGTTGTCAGAAGAGAAAAGAAAAGAAAGATCGGAAGTCTTGAAACCATTTCAGAATTCAATTGGTAGGAAACATGAAATGTTGAGGAAGCAGCTGAAGAATCCCCCTAGGCTCTAGGAGCCTTTGTAAATTACAAACAAAACCATGTCATTGAATATTCCACTACATATACGAATAGCCCGCAGAAGATAAAACATCTATAAATATAAATAGAGAAAAGTGAAGCTTTTAGTGAAAAGAGTTGGCAAAACCATTCCACAATGCTTGTAGGTGGGTTCTCCATTGAACAACATGAATTATAGAATGAATCAATGAAAAGTCATGAAGCAAAAAATAGACTCCATATTTTTAAGGGCTAAGCAATACAAGTGAGTCAAATATTGAGGAAATTGCAGGGTAAGTTTTAGAAATAAATGGACGAAATGTACAACTTTTTTCAACAAAATTTGGATCTTCAAGACATAATAGAATCTTTGGTGGAAGAAGATAAGTACATCAAAGAACAATTCACATGAACTCTTGAATGGGAAACAAAATTCTATCTTGACAACATCTCAAAGTATTCAAAAAGGATAAAAGACTAATGTTTACTTCTTTGTGTCAACATAAATTTGAGGCAAAAGAAATCAATGAATGCATCAAAAGGGCTACTAAAAATTGTCTATTAGTATGGGAGATGGGGACAAACTTTATAGAGGAATTCAATTTGTTAAGATCCAAACCATTAAAAGATATAAAACCCGACTCAATGAAACATAATCTCAAAGACACCACCACGGATGACTAGAGAGTCATAAACAACCTCAAAACCCAGAATCAAAAACTATTTCATATATTTATGCAATTTCCCTTTGAGAAAATCAAATTGATTTCCAAATTTAGAAGCAAGTACAAGAAAAACCTAAGAGTTATGCATAATTTCATATCTATGTGCGAAGTGAATATCACTCATTTTCATCCTATCGACTTCTCAACAATTTCTCAATTGTACTCAAATTGGGCTAATTACATCGAGGAAAACACACCAAATTTGCTCAGAATGGACAAAGAAGATTTAGATGAGGAGGACAAATCTTGAGCGACTTGTGAGATTCCCCTGCACAAAATCCTTTTAGGAAGGATTAAAATTTCAGAGCAGAAATTCTTATTTTTTGTAGACAAACCTTATCGTATTTTTTATTTCACACTATTAAACAAACTTTCCTTTCATTTAATGTTATTTATGTGAACTCTTATGTTGGAGTAAGGATCTGCATGTTGATCATCTGCAAGACTTTTATTTCCAAAGTATTTTTTGAATTGAAAGCTTTTTAAAGAGGAAACCTTGGACTTGAATGCGTGTTGTTCCTATGATCACTTTCACTTCTTGATGGATAAACCTTCTCCTTAGTTCTTAATTTTACTCATGTTTATCTCTAGCTCAATAATGGCATCTTGTGCTTGATAATTTTTCAGAGATGGTAGACCTTGTTTTCTTGTTGAAAGCAATTTGTATTTTATCATGTGATTGCATATTTATTTTGAAGTGAAGCCTAGTATTGAAAATCTATCGCACTAAACTATTATTGTTTTGAACATAGTCTATTTTTAAGCTCTATATTTCAGGGTTTAAATGTATATTAATATATATATATATATATATAATTATATATATATATATATAGTATATTTATATATTTAACATCACTTGTATTTTTTGCATATGGTACACCTTGTTTTCTTGTTGAAAGAAATTTTCTATTTTTCTTGTGATTGCATATCTATTTGAAAGTCAAGTCTCATATTGAAACTATAGTGCACTAAACTTGTATTGTTTTCAACATAGTTTATTTTAAATATATGTAGTTAATGGTTTACATGTATATATATTTTTCAAGCATAACCTGTATTTCCCAAGAAATTTTTAAAGCAAAATATTTTTTCAAAAACAAAACTCTCAGTTAAATGTGTATGACCTATGGGATTAATTCACTATCATATCTTTGATTTTTTAAATGGATGTGGATGTTTCTCAATCGCTAACTTTATTCATGTCTATCTATGGCTAAATATTTCCACATTCTCTTAAACACTCCTTAGGATATGGAACACTAATTTTTTTCCTCTATCAAAGTAAATATGGTTGGTTTCTACTTTGTGCTCGCATATCTCTTTTCCACTGAACCACAATATTGTAGCTATACTGCCCTAAACTGATCATGTTTTCAACATAGTTTATTTTCAAGTTTCTTATTACTGCCATTGCATGCAAACATATTATGCAAGAAGACTTGTATTTCCAATAACAAAATTTAACAAAAATCTTTTTCCAACAAAAAAGTAGGAGTTGAATGTGTTTCTACCTACAACATTGATTTCTCGTCGTCAATATAATTTATTAATGCAAGTATTTGATACCCATCTCTTAAATTCATCCATGTATGTGTCTGGATGAATATTAGGATATTCTCTTAAACACTTGTCAGCATATGTTACACATTTTTTCTCCGTCAAAGGAAATTGTTATCTGTTCTCTGATTCCAAATCTATTTCATAGTGAAGTGTCTTCCTCGAACTACAATGTAGATAATCACTATCATTTTGAATTAAATTATTTTCATGTGTTTTATTTATGACAATACATGCAAATATATTTTTTCAAACAAGGCTTGTATTTCAACATGTAATATTTCAAGTTAAAACTTTTAGTATAATAAAACTCTGACTTCAGTGTTGACTGAGCCACCAAGTTGATTAGATGTCATGAATTTTATCTCTTAACAGACATATCTTATACCCAAATTTTAACTTTATCAATCTATATATGCTCCTCCATAATGTAGGTTTTGACCCCGTACATAAATTACCTGCATACGAATTCTAAAAAATAGAAAAAAATAATGGAAGAGCATAACACATATACATAGATATTTCCCCTGGATCCCAAAACCGAGACTACTAGTTTGATTTTTCATTATGTTCCTTTCAATGTTACAATACATATTTATACATGTCGAAGCATCCAATACCATGTACTGAAAACCATCACGTCCAAAACCATGGACCGAAAACCATCGCATCCAAAACCATGGACCAAAAATCATGCACAAAACCATAGGTAGGTCTGCCCAACCTAACATAGGATCCAAAACCAAAATTTTCTTAGGCACTGCCCTGGACCCCATAGAGTAGGGTTACCTACACCCCTCAAACCCCTTGTGTCTCCCCCCGCTATGCAATTAGCGCAACGAAGGGGGGTCTCTGCCGCCCTCCTAACCCCTCAGTTAACTA
>APFE030435434.1:0-10293 GCA_000404065.3 Pinus taeda | reverse complement strand
CCATATCCCTTTCTTTTCCTGGTAATTAGGTTGTTACTCCTTATGAGTGTTTTGATATGCCTTTGTTCCCAAGGATGATTTAGATGTTATGTTACAACTCGCAGAGACTTGTTATAAATGAGTGCTACGTTACAACTCATAAATACTTGTTATAAATGTATGTTATGATATGTCCTTGTTCCGAGGGATGATTCAGAGGCTACATTGCAACTCAAAAAGAATTTCTATAATAATTGAAATAGAATCAAAAGTGTTGTCATTAGATATCCTTATTTAATTGAGAAAATGTTAAGGTAAACAACTGCAATAGAACATATGTTTCAAAGTTCACACACTTCACCCTGTCAACCTCGCTCAAGGTAGGGACTTGCTGCCTTGAAACCCTCGTTGTTATAAATTCAATTTGATTTAAGGCTCGAGTTATTAATGGGAATTTTGTTTTGTAAAGGAAAAAATTTCCCGACATTACATGACAGGAATAAAATATTATGTACATCTAAAGAGTAAAGTAGTGAAGATTAAAAAATAAAAAAGATAACATTAGTAGATATCTTACTATAAATTCTAGAGTAATTTAATAAGTAAATAAATTATTGTTGAAAAAATTATGTTGAATATGAATTTTGTTGAAAGTTATAATGTTATCTAATTGATATGAATTTTTATCATGACACATTTTATTTAAAAATACTAAAAAAATTAAAAAGGTATATTTAATAGATATGTGTTATTATAAAGTGGAGAATAGTTTAATAAGTAAATACATTATTATTGAAAAAAATATGTTGAATGATAAATGTCTTAGTTGGAGTGGTTTGGTGAACAATTAGTTTCTTTCGTTGGGTGGATCCTAGTATTAAGAGACATGTTGTATAAGGCCCTTTAGTGAAATTTATGAATATTTTGGTAAACTTATTATTCACATATAGATTCTACCACATAGGTGTATATTTCATTAGTTTCTTGCCAAAGTAATGAATATTTGACCCTTTCATGTGCTTTATGGAGCCTTGAATGAAATTCTATGTGAGAGGCATGTAGTTGACATAACACCCATGATTTAAATGTAGAAATTCCATTTATAGGGAAGCTCTTCATTATTCCAAGTGTAGTTCCATTAAAACTTGTTAGATCAATGCTAATAATATTAATATATATAAACTATTTGTTGCAGTTGTTAATCAACCAATTTGCTACTATGAAGGAGAGTGAAAAGGGATACTCTTCCTCTTTATACATCCATGAGAGAGAATCTACGACTATATTCTGCTTTCCCTTCATATAAATTATCTCATATTTATATACAAAAATTTTGGTGACTCATTTTTATTTCATGGGGAAAAAATCCTTTGCTCTCGGGAGTATTTCAAGCCACTATTATTGGTTTTAGTGTATAATTGTTTCCCTAGTAGGAATAGAAACCAGATATCCATAACATGCAATATAGCCATCATCTCCTTTACATAAATGATTTTCCCAAGTTCCTCTTACATATTTGTTTGTTGGTCAAATCCAATGGTCATCCCACTTTGATCCTCTTTGTTGAGTATTGATCTAATGACTTTACATGCTCCACCACCTTCCTACACAAGTTTAGTGAAGTAGATTAGAAAGAGTATTAGGAACATAGATGGAATTCTTCAAGTTTTCCACATCATTTTGTCTCAAAGCATTTTTTTAATCAAGGGTGTGGGTGGAGTTACAATATTATCACATTTCCTTATAAATTTCTATAATAACTAGTGAGATGAAGAAAACATCTTAAAATTTTAAGAGTTTTAGAGTAATTCCATTCCTTCATTGCTTCAATTTTCTTTAGGTTCACACTCACACATTCATCACTAACAATATGGCCTAAATATTCCAATTCATATAAATAGAGATACTAAAGTAGTTGTAAAACATAATCCTCATCTTGTGATGTTTATTAGATGTTGGAACAAGGAATGTGCATGGAAAAGGATAAAGGGAATCACCAAGATTTTGTAATGTCCTTAGTGAATGTGAAAAATAATTTTAGTAATATCTACCTCATTCATGCAAATTTGATGATAGATCGAGTAGAGGCTAACTTCTCTAAAGAATTAAGCACCCTTGAACTCATTCAAATGGATATCAATGACTAGAATGAGGAGCTTCACTTGGAGTTTTAGGTTTTTTAGAAATCAAAAGTTAGGATGAATATTACATGTGTGTTATACCTTGAGGAACATGATAGCAAGTGAATAAGGAAAACAATTGAACCATATTTTCTATTTGTTTTTTTGTGGAAAACAAATGGTGAAATAGGCATAGGATAAGTGAGAGGCTATATGTTTTGAGTTAAATAAAATAATCATGATCCCCTCATGTATAGATTATGGAAATCCATGGTGATAAGGAATTAAAGTCCCTAACCATTTATCACCAAAGATAATATCTCAACCACACATTTCAATATAAAACATGTGGGTTTTCAAGGAATAACACCCATTAGGAGTCTCACATTTTCACAATGACCACTACATTTTGTATAACCTCCAATAGTAATAATGATTTGAAGGTTGTGAACAACATGGATATAGTGGTGTTTTTCTTGGGCTACACATAATGATACATGAAGCTATGGATGTTGCCACAATCAACTTAGAGGACAAATTTTGGTTGATTGTTGTACTTGACCAATATGAGGATTTGGGGAATAGAAATACAATTCAAGACATAAAGGGATATCTAAGCTTCCAAATATTGTAGAGCATATGGGGGAATGTATCAAATAGATGAATTGATATTCATTGAATATATAACTACAACAATAATATGAAATGTCCTTTGAAATTACCTTAAAGAGTTTTTCTTCTTACATTTATGTCAAAGAAAATATTTCTTATCACAGTTGTAGCAAATGCCTTTAAGTTGACTTTGTATGATTTTGTTTTGAGAGGGCCTAATGGTTGAGAGCATGTGTTTCCTAGAGGGAGGTAGAGTATCTAAGCCTGTGTATACTTTCAAAATTAAATAATTGAGGAAGTGGGTCCCCTTTTCCACAAACAAGGGAGTCTCATACACCAATTTGGTGTCTAGATTGCCCAGGACCTTAAATGTATTATTATTATTAATTTGTGGGTTTTAAGTGGTGGAGAGGATAGATAAGGATTTGTGGAAGATGAAATAGTGATCCAAAACCTATTGTAATGTGACATTATTATTTAACATTTAAAACTAAAGATTAGACTAGTAAATTGTTTCACAAATAGTTTTTTAATATAGAAATATTATGTTTACATATTTAATAAGTGAAAGAACCAACTAAAATCAAATGACCACAAAATTAAAAAAAAACTTAGAATTTTAATAATTGATCTATGAGATCATTAAACACATAAAGAGATAAGAGAAGTAATAAAATCATACAGCGAAGAGAAAGTTGAAACACATAGTGACACTTTTTTTATAAAAATAATAATTCACAAGAGGATACAAAGTAAATTAAAAATATGAACTAAAAATTAAACCTCATTTAATAGACAAATTTATTTGAAAGTAAGTTGTTAAATATAAAAATATACAAGTTATAAAATTCATGTATAAAATTAATCGAAAATTATATTAATAAAAATGTGAATACGCATTAAATTCAATCTAAAATGTGAATTTTCATTCTCTCAATAATTTAAAGTTAATTAATAATTTGAAATTATTCCAATCAAAGAAAAAATAACAAAGGAAAATATGGAAATAATAAAAATTCTCATACCCTTCCTATAAAAATAAAATTTAAGTATGAAGGACGAAGGGAAAGGCTTCGGACTTCCCAAGTGCACTGTGCGCTCAAGGGAGAGAAGGAGGGCACAGGGTGCAAGTCCAAAGGACAAAGGGAAAGGCTTCATACTTCCGAGGTGAACTGTGCACTTAAGGCAGAGAGGGAGGGATCAATGCATGCTCATAAAGGCTAAAGGATAGAGGATTCAAGCCTTCAAGGTGTGCTCATGTGCTCACGAGGCTTAGGAGGGCACATGGCACAAGTATGAAGGTTGAAGGGTGAAGTTTAATTCCTTTGGAGTGCGTTCATGAACTCCAAGGGTCAAGAGGGTGCATGGAATATTGTGGAAGGCTAAAGGGTTGGATTTGAGGCCTTCAGGGTGTGCTCATGCACTGAAGGAGGGCACACTTCTTTGAGTCAAAGGAGTGCGCTCAAAGGAAGACTTAGTTTCTTGAAGGGCGTAATTTAGAAAGAGGAAGGGGAAAGGGATTAAGGAGTGTAATTTTATCTCTTTGAGGGTGAATGACACACTTCTAAACAATGAAGGATTTCTGCTCAAGGCTTGAGAGTGTGCTTTTGCGCTCCTAACCTCGGTGGGCTCATTTTGCAACTAAAATTTGTCTAAGTCTGGGATATAGGGTGATGTGTGAACATAATGAGTTTGGACATAAAACCATATGCGACACATACCAAATCATCGAGAGAGCTCATACAACCTTGAACAATTATAAGTGTACATTAAAATTCCACTTTTCATGCATTTCCCAAGTACAATGAGTGAAGTATGTGCGATTGCGACCAAAATGTGTCGTTTTATAATCACAAATATGTTACAATCATGAAATACACTTAAAGATGTTCTAATCAATGCGATGATAGTTGAGAACATGCAACAACACTTGAAACACATAGAATAGCATGATAAAACACTTGAAGATCAATGTGACACTCGATATGAATGTGATAGTAGGCTCCAAAATTTGAATGTAGTGAAATGTTTGGAGGGTGTTGTAGTAGTGACAACACTTGGTGACACAATGGGCAACCTTCAACTTCTTTGTATAGGAATATATTCCGGTTAAAGGGTCAAACCTTTAGGAAGTATTGATTTCCTTGATTCCCCCCTTTCGACTTGGTTATATACATAACATCTCACTTTCTTCTACTTGGTTTAACACACAAAAGATACATCGTATCACAATTGTTTCAATCCAGGAAAGGGTAATATGCGCGATGAGTTCCTGATATTCATAGTATGAGTTTTCATCTCTCGTGCTTCTACACTGCCAACAGGCCTGGATAGTACCCCGACGAAGTCACTTTAGCATTACGAATATTTCTTTGCTACCAGCGAGCCTGGAAAATACCCTAGAAAAGTTGCTTGCTTCACCTCCCTACGCAGGAAGCCTTTCTCTTCTTTCACCCTTTATTTATGTATTTAATAGGACTATGCATCGAAACTTATTATTTTCAATGGGAAGAAGAGGGATATTGACTTATTGAGAGTACATGATATTTCCCATTCAGAGAAGTATTATAGACCTTTGATATTGCTTTTCTTGCTTTAAATTTTCCCCTTATCCCTTATATACTAGATTGGAGAAGCGTTCATACACAAGTAGATTTACACCGAGTTGAGTAGTTTATATACTATCATAAGCATGGATCTAATAGGTTCCCTCAAGGTTATCCTTTTGGATGAGTCATATTTTCCATCTGGACTTAGCTCAACCTATGGAATTTTCCCAAAGAAAGAAGGAGAACGAAAAAACCCAAGCATTGTGGTTGTCACACTTCTATTTTATTACACCATAAAGTCATTTCAAGCCATGCACTTTTACACGAGGGTCTTATTTATGTATAATAACCAAGAAACACGACAAGACGCGACATGACTAACACAATACACTTACAACTATACGAAAAGAGAAACATGTAGCTGCTATTTAAAAAAATGCTTCAAATGTCATCCATTTACAGAAAGGGGTTTGTTAAAAATGACAACTATGGCCAAAATCCATGTGGGTCATCTTATTAATGGCAATTGATATTTTTCTTGGATCCTTCTTATTGAGAGGTGTAGGATTGATCTAAAGATCATCCGATTCTGATAAGTATTCATGGAGTTATGAATTTATTTGCATTATAAGGCAATTCGTCAAGTTGAGCCAACAACCAAATAAACCCCACATGAGCTCAACGTTTTAGTATAAATAGAGTTGGCCTTCAAGTAATTTCAACACACTTGGGATCTCTTCCTCTCTCTAATTGTCTTTGGGTTTTAGTAGGAGGAGAGATCCTAAGGAATGACATTGCCCTGATCCAGAGGACAGAAAGCTAGAAAAGCTAAAAAAGCTGGAACTGCCGAAAAAGCCAAAAATGCCAGAAAAGCCAGAATTGTCAGGAAAGCCGGAACTGTCGGACAAGCTAGAACTGCCAGAAAAGCTGGAACTTCTGGAAAATCTGGAACTGTCGGAAAATCCAGAAAAGCTGAAAAAGCTGGAATTACTGGAAAAGCCAGAAATGTCGGGACTGCCAGAACTGTCGAGAACAACCGGAACTACTAGATCTACCAGCAACAACTCGAACTGCTAGAACTGCTAGGAACTACCGAAATAGTCAGAGCATATGTATTCGAAGAACGTTAGCATGCAAGGGACAACTAACTAACATTGAGATAGTTGCATGGTACTTAGCAGAAAATAAACCAAGCATGCAATGCTACATCTAGCATGCAAGGGAAAACTAGCATGCAACAACAAGCATGTTAAGGACAACAAGCATGCTAGGGACAACAAGCATGAAAGGGATAACAAGAAAGCAAGGTGCAGCCAACACATAGGTCAGGATGGCAACATGGTGCAACAATGGCAGATAATGCAGTATAGTGATGGGTACAGTGATGATTAATGAAGTGCGATGAGATGCAACATAGTGATGATGGGTGAAACATGGTGCAGCATGGTGAGGTGCAGCATGATGATGAAATGCAGCATAATTATAGGTGAAGGAGTCACCTTGGAGAATTACTTGAAGCAACATGTCCTCAACTAATCTCAGGTATCATCTTCTTAGAGATGATCTATTCTCTTATCTAGATAAGTCAAAGTGTTGAATTTTGTTGTAAACGTACTCTCTCTCTCTCTGTTGAATTATTGAAGAACATATAAGAAGAATTGATCAAGTGTTTCCCCACATTGGGGTTTGTCCCTGGCTAGCGCCACATCTTGTGTCCTCTTGTCTTGGCTTGTCTTCTACGATTTATGTTTATGTTCTATTTGAAATTTACTTTAATGTTGATGTGATTGCTAATCTTGAACGGATACGGAGCTAACTGTGGAAATTTAAATAAGTTGCTCTACGCATAGAACATACCTAAAATTAACATGGTATTACAAGTGAGGTGAAGACAATGCCCAAGCAAGAGTGAAAGAGAAATCACCAAAGACAGGTGGGAAAGGACAAAAGTGTCAATGGATTCCTCATCGCTCTTCAAATTCACCAAGGGTGAAGTCGAAGCAGATAATATTATCATAATTGCGCAACGGAATATGGCCTACCTAAGAATAACTTCATTGGAAGACCAGATCTCAGGGTGGAAGGAAAGACATATAACTCGTTCGACTATTATGTGAAGGAGTGTTTGAATGGCAGGGACACATCACTTGATGATGATAACAATCATCCCAGGGACATGTTCAATGATTAAAAGAATCACAGGAAATGCAAGTCATCAAGGAAATGGCCGACTCTTCATAGAAAGAAAGGAACCCAAGGTATGGAGAATCAAATGATGTCTATGATAAGATAAAGAAGTGTTATATTGTATTGGCCCTCTCCTTCAACTTCTTTGGGAATATAACTTATAGATTACACTCTTCAAGGCACTTCATCAGATAGATGGGTACACTCTCTAATTTGGTAGAGATGGAAACAATCATGGGATTATACTTGTGACCGATGCCACCTATCTTGGAAAGGGTGTAGGGAATGTTAATTCTCAGCCGAATAAGGGTAACTCGATTCATTTACAAAATCTCTTTTATGTACCTAATCGTAAGAAGAACCTGGTGTCCATCTCGGAAATGGAAGTCAAAGGTTTCAGGGTGGCTTTCATCGACGGAATGGTACGTGTTAAAAAATATAATTGTCAAAGATTCTTTTCCTCATGGATTCAGGGTTGGAAATTTGTATCAAGTTGCAGGATGGTCAATTAGAGATCATGTCAATTGACATATTGCATCTATAACATCGAAGGTCTAGCTATGGGGCCCTACCAGATGTGAGTCAAATGGTGATAGGGATGTCTGAATTCCAGTAAAGCATGAAGGTACATGTCTGAGATGTACCGAAGAAAAATCTTATAAGGGGACCATTCGCCTCATGCAGCAGGTCCATAGGTTTGTAACAACTCGAGGAGTTTGAGATTCATGATCGGGAATCTCATGTATACAGGTGGAAGAAATCCCTCTATGGCTTGAAGCAAAACACCCCGAGCATAGTATGAGAGGATTGATAGCTGTCTGATGAAGCTGAATTCACTAGGAGTGAAACCGATCCAAACCATTACTCGAAGGTTGTGGATGACAAACCTCTCATACCAGCACCTTATGAGGATGGCCTATTTCTGACGGGTGCAAACCCTCTCATTTGCAGAAGTAAGAGGGAGTTGGATCTCGGATGTGGAATGATAAACTGCAATCTTGTGACTACCTCAAGGATCTTAACTTTTACAACTTATATGGTATTGATGTAGGACCATATTTGGGAAATGCCTCTGAGTTTCATAAACTCATTAGTGTTGATGTTCTTGGTGAAATTTCGTCCATACATATGTTTTGCAGTTAGCATGGTGAGCTCATATTTGGTTGAGCCTCAATGGATTAGTGCCAAGAAGCTTCTAAGATATCTTCGGGGCATAATCTCTCATGGATTGAGATACACTGCTGGAAATATGAAACCGGATGAATATTTGAATGTTGACTGGGCAGGTAGTGTGGAGGATCTCTAGAGCACTTCTCATTGCTGGTTCTCTTTGGATTCTACTTCGATATCATGGATGAGCAGGAATTAGGAGTCGGTTTCTATAAGCACCGCCGAGACCGAATACATAGCTATGAGTATGTTCTTGTGTGAAGCTGCATGGCTGCAGAAGCTCTTAAGTGAGCTGTCTGTACACATGATGAATACCACTATGATTCCATGTGACATCTAGAGGGGGGATTTGATTATTGAGGAATCATGTATTCGATGATTTCTCCAGTAGACAGACATCAGATACTACCTTATCTGCGATATGGTAAGTCAATGAGTGAGGAGGCTCCATCGCCTTGACACTGATGTACAAGTCGCAGACATTTTGTCAAAGCCCCGGGGAAGGTCAAATATGTGTCTTTCTCGAATGACTTGGATTCATTGAGAGACCTTCTTATAAGGGTCCTGCATGTTGCATGCATTGAGCTTTGGGAGCTCTTGGGGGGCGTGGGGTACTTACTGGAGAAACATACGACCACAGGGAGACTCACCCTCACCTGGTGGTGCACTATGGAACAGGATGATTAGTTCTCGTGTGGGCCAGGATGATTGGTTCTCCGTGGTGACTATGGAATAAGATGATTAGTTCTCCTGTGGGCCAGGATGATTTGTTCTCTGTGGCAACTGTGGAAAAGGATGATTAGTTCTCCTGTGGGTGAGGATGATTAGTTCTTTGTGGAATCCACTGACAAGATTATTCGTTCTCCTGTGGACAGGATGATTAGTTCTCCTGTCAAGGCATCCTACCCATGCAATTTGGGACTAATGGGAAATACCTCTCATCTGATCAATCAGTAGGGAAATGAGGATAGGGACCATAATAGTACTATCGATGGATGCATCGTTGTATCTACTATACTCCCTATGCTAGGATGACCTCCATTGATCTGGGATCAGTATGAGTGGTTTGAGACACTCTCCTGTGACATTGATCTGGGATTAATGAAACTGATATGGGATCAGTACGAGTGGTTTGAAACACTCTCTTGTAACATTGATTTGGGATCAATGAAACTGATTTGGGATCAGTATGAGTGGTTTGAGGGACTCTCTTCTGACATTGATTTGGGATCAGTGAAACTGATGTGGGATCAGTATGAGTGGTTTGAGACACTCTCTTTTGATATTGATCTGGGATCAATAGAACTGACTTTGGGTCAATAAGAGTGATGTGACACACTCTCTTTAGATGAAACTAACTTTGGGTCAGTAGAGAATGGTATGAGACATTCTCGATCAATTCTTCTTCATGGTTCAGTAGAGTAGAGCTCAGCAGATCAAAGCAGAGTAGAGCAGAGTAGAGCTCATTAGGTCAGAGAAAAGCAGAGTAGTACATGGCACTCATGGCAGAGATAGTACAGTTAGACATATGGATCAACGGATGGAGTTCTCCCTAGTTGAGAGGGAGTGTTAAAATTCGAAACTAGGGCCAAACTCCATGTGGGTCATCTTATTTATAGTAGTTGATGTTTTTCTTAGATCCCACTCATCAAGAGGTGTAGGATTGATCTAAATAT
>APFE030435433.1:16928-30994 GCA_000404065.3 Pinus taeda | reverse complement strand
GGCACTCATCGCATAAGGGGAAGTGCGAAGGCACAAACGCACCGCAGCAAGGTTATGTGGATGCACCCGTCGGTCGGGCGAGACGACACGGGACTTTGCACTGCCAGTGAAGGTGCGGGTGACACACCTGCCGGGTAGAGGCACATAGGGCGGGGGCACGGTGGACCACCCGACCCATAGGTGAACGCACACGGTGAGGGCACTAGGCAATACACGGGTTGAGGTTCGTCCGGGTGTGCGCGGGCATGCCCACCCGTTCGGGCGAAGGTTGTGTTCGATTATTGGTGAAGTGTTGAGGTCCAACCACCATGTGCTCTTGCACGGGCGGGCGCCCCACCTTGTCTATGAACGCCAGTGGAGCGACACTCTCGGCCAATGTAACAAAATCTCATATATAATAAAAGATGTTCTTCTCTTACATATTGTTGGCGTTTCTATTTTCGTTTATCATGTTGTTATGATGGTTTCCGCACATTATAATATAATTGATGGTTTTTATACATGAATGAATGTGTAGTTCGTAAAGTAACATAATTATGAAAAATGTTGGTTACTTAGGCGGTGCTGCACCCAGCCAATTAAAAGAAAAAATAATTGGGGGTGTGAAAGGTGGTATCAGAGCAGGTTCACAGATGGTGAAGTCGTTGTTGAATGATGAACGAAGTGAACGGGTATGTATGCAAGGACAGGTTATGGAGAAATCATGGATGAATAGTCTGGGTTTCGTGGACTTGATGGTTCGTGGTAAGACCATTCAACCTCTTGCGGACACAGGGGCCACTCATAACTTTATGATGACATAGTTGGCAAGAGAGGTTGGACGGATGATCCTCCCATCGAACATGGAGGTCAAGGCAGTGAACTCTAGAGCTAAGCTAACAGGTTTGGCACATGAAGTGTCGTTGCAGATAAAGGACTGGACGAGCCAGTTGGACTTCACGGTGATGGAGATGAACGACTTTGATGTGATACTTGGATAGGATTTCTTGAAGGGAAACAAGGATATTGTTGTCCCCTTCTATGATGAGGTGGTGCTGGTTGGATACACAGAAACTTGGACTTTCCCCACTCATAGGCAAAGGAGGGAAGTCAAGGTGCATCATGTTTCTGCACTAAGTTAGGACAAGGCTATGAAGGAGTCAGATATGGAGACATATGTGGTGATGTTCAAGGGAGTCGAAGGTGATGGAGTGGGGACACCTATTCTAGTTGAGATTTATTATGTGCTAGCCGAGTATGTGGATTTGGTGCCTAATGAGCTACCGAAGAAGCATCCACCAAGGCGTGCAGTGGACTATAGCATTGAGCTTGAACCGGGGAAGCAACCCCCAACAAAAGCACCTTATCGTTTATCAGGGCCTGAGTTGGAGGAATTGAAACGGTAGCTAAAGGAATTAGCTGATGTAGGTTTCATTAGACCTTCAAGGTCCCCTTATGGGGCTTTGGTATTATTCCAGCGAAAGAAGGATTCCAATGAGCTACGGATGTGCTGTGACTACCATGCATTGAACAAGTAGACGGTGAGAAATAGGTATCCTTTGCCATTGGCTGCTGATTGCTATGACAAGCTTGCGAAAGCTCGAGTCTTTTCCAAGCTGGACTTGAGGCATGGGTACTATCAGGTGCGGATTGTTGAAGGAGACGAGAAGAAGACCGTGATCGTAACAAGGTATGGTAGCTTTGAGTTCCTTGTTATGCCATTCGGGTTGTGTAACGCTCCTGCTACATTTTGCACTTTGATGAGTGATGTTCTACGACCATACTTGGAGTCATTCATAGTAGTATACTTAGACGATATAGTGCTGTACAGTGAGAATATGGAGGATCATAAGAAGCACTTGGCGATGGTTTTCGAGGCACTGAGGGAGAATCATTTGTTCTTGAAGAAGTCTAAGTGTGTGTTCGCTCAGACCGAGATTCTGTTCCTTGGGCATATTGTTGGTCAGGGGCACATACAGATGGAGCCGAGCAGAGTGAAGGCGATTGAGGACTGGGTTGAACCAAAGAATGTCCATGAGATGAGGTTGTTCTTGGGCATGACCAACTACCAACGAAAGTTTGTAGAAGGTTACTCCAAGGTGACATCGGCACTGACAGACTTATTGAAGAAAGACAAGAGGTGGTGTTGGACGGATAAATGTCAAAAGGCATTTGATGACTTGAAGAGAAGGATGGTTACAACATCGATACTGAAGTTGCTTGACTTCAAAAGATTGTTTAAGGTACACACTGATGCTTCATATTTTTCCATAGGAGGGGTTCTTATGCCGGATGGGCATCCGGTGGCGTATGAGAGTCAGAAGTTGCAGGATAGAGAACGGAGGTATCCTGTTCCTGACAAAGAGATGACTGCGATCATCCATTGTCTTCATGTGTGGAGGCATTACCTGATTGGGAAGTCATTTGTTGTCAAGACTGACAACGTTGCAGCAAGTTATTTTGCATCGCAACCGAAGCTTTCTGCGAAGCAAGCTCGTTGGCAGGACTTCTTGCAGAGTTCGACATGTCTATTGAGTATTGACCAGGTAGACAGAATGCGCTAGCAGATGCCCTTAGTAGGAAGGGACATCTTGCACCATTGGAGGGTGAAGACTGGGCATTAAGGAGTAGAATTTGGGTTCAGATGTCAGAAGAGATGCAAAACAAATTGAAGGAAAGTGTTTAAACCGATACTTTGGCACAGAATATAGTGAAGCAGATAAAGGAAGGGAAGACACGAAAGTTCTTTCTACGGGACGATTACTTGTTCTTTGGAAATCGACTCTATGTTCCAAAGACAACTGGTCTCAGGAGGCACCTTTTGAAGGAGTGCCATGATTCTTTGTGGGCTGGCCACCCAGAGCAGCTTCGTTCTTTGGCATTGTTGGAGAGGGGGTTCTTTTGGGAGAAGATGCGGGAGGATGTGGAGGAGTATGTACATACGTGCATCATTTGTCAGTAGGACAAATGAGATACTCAGAGGCTAGGAGGACTGTTGCAACCTTTACCGATTCCTGAGAGGCCATGGATGAGTGTCTCGATGGACTTCATCACTCAGTTACCGTAGGTACAGGGGTATAATGGGATCATGGTCGTGGTTGATCGTTTTTCTAAGTATGCTATCTTTGTTCCTACAAAGATACCTTGTGGAGCCGAGTGGACTACGGAGTTGTTCTTTAAGAACATAGTGAAGTATTGGGGGATGCCGTTGATCATTGTGTCAGATAGAGATCCACGTTTTACAGGGAGATATTTGTACCACATTGTTCAAGTTAGTTGGGACAGAGTTGTTGAGGAGTTCGAGCTACCATCCACAGACAGATGGGCAGACCGAGAGGATCAACACATTGCTGGAGGACTACTTGCGACGTTATGTGACGGCTGATCAGAAGAATTGGCCTCAACTCTTGGATATTGTTGAGTTTAGCTACAATATTCAAAATAGTTCTGCGACAAGGTACAGTCCATTTTAGTTGGTGAATGGGTAGATGCCGGTTGCATCGCACACCATTGAGACAGGAGGTTTTTTTCAGAGTCCTCATGAGAAGAGGTTCATGAAGGCTTGGGAGGAGACCTTGGAGTTGGCACGGTTGCACTTGCATGATGCTACAAGGAGGATGAAGAAGTATGCTGATACGGGAAGACGGGATGTACACTTCAGTGTGGGAGATATAGTGTCTCTCAGGATTACCGGGGAGCAGTTTCAACAAGCCAAGTGGGCGGCCGCCAAACTAACACAGAAGTATGAGGGACCATTTCAGGCGAAGAAGAGAGTGGGGGAGGTTTCTTACGAGTTGGAGCTTCCACACCATATGCACATGAAGCATCCAGTTTTTCACATTAGTCAGTTGAAGAGATGCAGACTTGATTCAGACTATCGAGAGAGAGCTGAACTGCCAAGAGGACCAGTCGAGATAGTGGCCAAACCAGGCTTCGTGAAGATTTTGAGCTTCAGGACTATAGGGATTGGTTGCCACCAGAAACGAGAGTACCTTGTTAGATGGAAGGAAGCACTGGAAGAGGAGTGTTGGGAATCGGAGGACTCACTTTGGAGATGGAAGAGGAAGATTGCGAGGTATTAATGGAGGATACTGAGGCAGTTAGGATTATCAAGTGCGACAATGATTTTTAGTGGGGAAGGATGTAATGCCCGCGATTATGGACCAGGTGCGCCCGCCTCCACTTTGTAAAAATCCGACTAATTCATGGAGGAGTGATGGTTACCATGGGCACGACACATGTGAGAGTGCATTGGCATCCATCACTTATAGTGCGAGTTGGACAGCTCACCACACAAGCCGACCATGGATCGCATGAAACGATGGGCAAGTCGACAATGCAAATCATTTTGAGTCGTAATGGTTGGGGCGCACGACACAACATTTGGGAGGTTAGCTAGTTGAGGTCACCACACGTTGGGATGGATATAAAAATGAGATGCGCGCTCATTTGGAGATCATCCAACACACAATCTCATCACTTATGGAGTAGTGCGAAGGCACTCATCACATAAGGGGAAGTGCGAAGGCACAAACACACCGCATCAAGGTTATGTGGATGCGGCTGCTGGTCGGGCAAGGTGACACGGGACTGTGCAGCGCGGGTGAAGGTCCGGGTGACCTGCCCACTAGGTAGAGGCACCCGGGGCGAGGGCCCGGTGGACTGCGCGACCCACGGGTGAACGCACACGGTGAGGGCGCCAGGCAATACAGGGGTTGAGGTTCGTGCGGGTGTGCACGGGCATGCTCGCTTGTTCGGGCGAAGGTTGTATTGGATTATTGGTGAAGTGTTGAGGTGCGACCGCCATGTGCTGTTGCACAGGCGGGTGCCCAACCTTGTTTATGAACACTGTTGGAGCAACGCTCTCGGCCAATGTAACAAAATCTCATATATAATAAAAGATGTTCTTCTCTTGCATATTGTTGGCATTTCTATTGTTGTTTATCATGTTGTTATGATAGTTTCTGCACATTATAATATAACTGATGGTTTTTATACATGAATGAAGGTGTAGTTTGTAAAGTAACATAATTATGAAAAAGGTTGGTTACTTAGGCGCTGCCGCACCCGACCAATTAAAAGAAAAAATAATTGGGGGCGTGACACCCTCTATATGTGAGAAGCCTCGGGCAACAAATCTTGCGTTGTACTTCTCCACACTCCCGTTAGCTTCCTCCTTCACTTTGTAGATCCATCTCGAACCCACCACTGATTTCCCCTCTGGTCTTGGGACAATCTCCCATGCAGTATTTCTGACAATCGAATCATACTCTTCCACCATGGCATCTTCCCATGCGGGATCCTCCACAGCTTCCTTGAAAGAGGATGGCTTAGTCATGACACATTTGCTCACAAGAGCCATATATCCAGTGTACCAATCAGGTGACTATCTCTATCTGTGCTTTGTTATAGGTGGTACTACAACCTTCTCTACATCTCGAGCCAGTCGCTCAGCTTCTGTAGTGCACTTTCGCCCTCTGATGGTTGGCGCTACATGAGTGGTCTCTTCCACTCCATGAACTTCATCTTGTGGCTGATCCACATCCTGAAGCTCAGCCTTAGGAACTAATAGCTCCTCATCTGCATGGAAGTGTGGCTCCCTCTCAAGCGAACACTTCATGGCTTTGTCCTCTTGAAATTTTATATCCCGTCGCACAACAGTCTTGCAACTGTCTGCCAAATACACACGATAGTTGTGGGGCATATCAGTGTACCCCACAAATATCCCAACCTCTGTGGTCACCTCCAGCTTCTTCCTGGCATCCTTCATCACATGCGTGTAAACAGGAGAACCAAAAATCCTCAAATGGGAAATATCAGGCCTCTTACCAGAATAAGCCTCCTCGGGTGTACTCATGCCAAGTATCTTGTGAGGACAACGGTTATGCACATATACTACAGTATTGCATGCCTCCACCCAAAAGTGAAGGGGTAGGCTCTGATCATGCAACAACACCTGTGAAACACCCACGATCGTTCTGTTCTTCTGCTCAACAACACTGTTCTGCTATGGGTTATGGGGAGCTATGAGCTCTCTTTGAATCCCTTCTGCGCTGCAGAAGTCCTTGAACTCGTCAGATATTAATTCACCACCATTGTCGCTCCTAAGAGCCTTCACGTTCTTCCCTGATTCCTTCTCGACCAGTGCTTTGAAATCACATAACTTTGAGTATGTCTCGCTCTTCTTCTGCATGAAGAAGATCTAGCACTTTCGGGAGAAATCATCAACAAAGATCACATAGTACCTGTGCTTTTCTGTCAAAGCTACTAAGAATGGTCCACACACGTCGGTGTGAATTCTCTCAAGGATCATTGTGCTGCGACTATCCTTCTCATGAAAGGTGGCTTTCACAAATTTTCCCAAAATACACCCCTTGCACTAATCTGACTATGTAAGAGTGCCTTCAGGAAGCCCAATAGGGATCTGCTGCAGTATCTTCAAGGCTCCATGGTTAAGGTGGCCCAATCTCCCGTGTCACAGCTTGCCATCATTCCGTCTCACGACTCCTTCTGCCTTGCATGCCATTGCTGAGTATCCATCTACATGCAACTGATAAAGGTTCTTGACTCGAACCCCTATCCTCCGGGTTTCTCCAGTTGTTTTACTGCACAGGAAAGCCTTTCCCTCGGTAAAAACAACATCATATCCCTTGTCTTCCAACATCGCCACAGAGATAAGATTATTCTTCAATCCTGGAACATGCATCACTTCCTTCAATACGAAGGGTTTACCAGACTCCCTCTCAAAGGAAATGGTATCGATACTAGTCGCATTGTATCTACCATCATCGCCCATCTCAATTTTCACTCCAAGATCTTTCTCATCCATATAAGAAAACAAATCTCGATCTCCTCTAATCTGAAAAGATGCACCATTGTCTAATAACCATACGATCCCATCACACTTGATACCAAGCATGTGATCAGTGAAAAATGGAGCTCAAACTGCGAGGCTAAGGCCTCTCCCGCTGCATATCCAGCAACTTACTTATTTTTCTTCTTCTACAGACAATTTGTGGCATAATGTTCGTGCTAGTGATAGTGAAAGCACTTCACCTTGGACATGTCCTACTTCTTTCCTTTCGCAGTGGAATGAGAAGCTTTCTTGTTTTCCCCTGATTTTCTTTGGCAGCCAAAGTGCAATTTTCTTCATCAGATTCCTTTGCTGAAGATCCATCCCTGGTATTTCGCCCGATCTCCACTTGCACAAGATCTGACCAAAGTCTCTCCCATCTGGGAAATTTCTGGCGACCATTAACAAAGTCTTGATAGGAATGAAAAATGTTCGGAAGACCAAGGAGATCCAAGCTCACCAAGTCCTCATCATCGACAGTCACCACCACACTTCCCAGCTCATCCTGGCATTGGGTGAACTTCGTGAGATACTTGGGCATATTGTTTCCATTCTCACACATAATGTTTCTGAGTTTATCCTTGAGCACCAACTTCCTCTGGTCGCTCTTACTTTGGAATAAATCTATCAATAATTTCCACATCAAGTATGGAGAAGCCTTTCCATGAAGGCTGGACATAATGTGATCCCTCACGCCCTCCAAAAGAATCCTTCGACACTTTGTTGTCTTCTTTTGCCAAGCCTCAACTTGAGCAACATCAGTAGGCTTTGGAACTTTAGGATCTATGAAATCCTTCAACCCATTGTCATCTAACACCACCTCCATCTTGTCCTTGCATGCAATATAGTTTGAGCTTCCCTCAAGGGCATACTCCAATCGCAATCCGTTGAAAGACATTTTAACTTTGACACCAAGAAAACACTGCTGCAAATTCAAATTCCACCAGCTCAAAACTCAACTGCTTCTGATCTAAAATTCGTGAGAACAAAGTATTTCTCGTACAGAGATCAACTATATGGGCATTCACTGGATATCTCACCTTCGAAAAGAAGGATGAATCTAGAATCTACCTAGCCCGATTACAGACTCTGCTTGAAGAAATAAAATGTAAACACTTTCTGAATAATAGATCTAATGATCAATCCTCATTTTGATATCCTGTAGAACTTTTTCTAAAATTCAACAAGCTCTGATACCATGTAGAAATTTTCAATAAAATGACACTTATTCACAAAGATTATCCTGATTATACACTAGTTGCGGAATACATGCATAATGCATAACCTCCTCTCCGTTGATCATCAATTTTGCGGAATTAAGAAACAATCGCATGCGCAAATTGAAGCATCAATCACATATATCAACATAGTATGTACTACGGAAAGCATACAGCTGAAAACCCCTCAACTATCTATATATTATATTGATTGACAACATGTAACAATACATAGTACAATACTCCTCACAAATACTCAGTACCATCTCCTCCTGTTACACACAAACTAGCTCAGATCTGAATTAATCACAGGTTCAAATATCCTCCGCTGCTTGTCTGCCTCCACTACGCAATACCTATTGAGAATAACACCAAATGTGTGATCAAAATTTGTTTTCCCTTTGGTTATATCACGCAATCCTCATTGGCAATACTCAATCCATTGATTGTGCAAATCTCATGAACAACTATAGTCACAACTGATGTTGGGTCCCTATAATACTAGTGATTACCCCATAACTATTGTAGTTGTACCCCTTATTAATATTGTTGTGCCCCTATCATCCCCATATTGTTATTATTGTGCCCCATAGAATCCCTCTATTGTTATTTTTGTGGTTTTATATTATTATTGTTAGGTGGGCTAGGTTATATTGTGACTCCTTAGACTCCTATACATAGAAAGGAGGTTTTATCATTTGAAGCATCCAAGAATTGTTCATTTATGTAATGTAAAGGAGGTTTCCCCCTCAAAGAGGCTGAATTGAAAGGCATTGATCTATCTTTTCTATCTTTTCTTGAGTTGGTTTCATAACATTTGGTATCAAAGCTTTGGATTATAGGGTTTCGCTCCTCCAAACAGGTCATCATGGAATTTTATCTATAACTATTTTTCTGCGATGTTTCAGAAGATAAAAACAAAAAAAAATTGAGAAGACATTGCACTAAATATCAGGTCCGAATTTCAGAGCTTTTCGTGCTATATTTTTGGAGATATGAACTCAAGAAGTTGGTCCTTTTGCAGAACCCTGAGTTACATTCAAAACAGGTGACTTGGGGAAAATCATCAAAACTTTCTCTCTGATCATCAGATTGAAATTTCGTAAGAAGGTATAGAAAGAGGACAGACTGTAGTTTCTTTCATATAAATTTTTAGAGCCAAAGGTCAAAATAGGGACATGTGGAACGTCGTACAAGTTCGCTCTACTGAATTAGTCTATAATCAGGTCATTGTGGGAGATTTGGCATAAATCTTCATTGGAGAATCCAATGGGGGTCAGACTGGTGGCATTGGAAATATGACATAGAGGGCTACCGCAGGTCACAATTTCAGAACTGGATGATCCAAAATTATAGAGATACATCAGAGGCAATATCGAGCTCCTACAAAGTGAAAAAAGGTGTGTATATTTTTTTAAGTGTTTGCTTAAGCTTGGTTTGAAAAATTATTTTGAAGGAATTCAAAGGGCATAGTGAAGCATTATTACTAGTAATTGATGCCCTGAAGAATGAAAATGGAAACACCTAGTAGGTGACCTGAAAGCTCTAGCATGACTCATGAAGAAGAGGAAGAAATGCAACATGATATATCAAAATTACGAGACCAAGTGCAACAAGTGTCACTTGCACAAAAAGGAACAGAATCTAAGATGGATTGTTTAAAGAAAGGTTTAGAAGCTAAGATGAATGACGTGGAAGCAAAGATGGATGATTTGAAGATAGATTTGAAGAAAAACATGGAAGAATTGAAGATAAATATGAATAAGTTGCTACAAGAAAGGGTCACTAAGGGTGAAAGGGTAGTAAAGGAAACTCATGATGAGAACAAAACAAATGCTAATCATGATTCCATAGACTCTAATGTTGGATCAAAGACCCACCATATACCAAAAATCAATATGAGGAAGTTTGATGGTAAGGATCCTGTTAGCCTCTTGCTGCAGCAGGTTACTCATATTTCATGATTGACACTTTATAGGCCAAATATGTCATACTTTGCATGCTGCAATGCTCCATATTTGCTAAACAGTCACCAAGCAAAAAAGGCTACTCAGAGTTCATCTAACTGCTTTCCAAATTTTGAAAAGTCATTCCAGTTTTGTACAATTTTCAGCTAAAGGGAGGTCCAAACAGCTTAATCTTTGTCTCCCTCGGTTTCAATTTCCTATTTTAGAATATAGAGAACGGAAATCTGTCCAAACAGCTTAATCTTGGTAGATTCTTAGATAGGAAGAGAATCAAAGGAGCCCAACTACTTAATCTGGGCCCTTAGAAGAAAAAATGGTAGTTTGTAGATAAGAAGGCATAAAAAGAAAAATTGAAATGATGGGTCTGCAAGTCCAAGTGCACCCAAAGAAAAAGAAGAAAAAATGTTAGGTAAGTAGGCTGGGTAGGTAGTTTTGAGGTTGCAGAATCTTGATTTCTGATCAATTCTATGTTTTGAGGGTGTCATCTCTACTCAGGGCACAATCTCCAGGCAGTTTTATGTGAAAGAGCTCAAAACAGGCATAACTAACTTCCCTTTCTCCATCTCCCCCAAATCATTAACTAATTTCCCCAAAAAGAGATCAAGATCTTCTTGATATCTCTTAGTTTCATCATTTTTCATTTCATTAGCCTCGGTGAAGATCTGCTTCACTCAAAGAGGATCCATACTTTCTCTATAAGGTTCTATCTCCCCTTTGAAGCCTAAGATCTCTGAAGATTAGCGCTTTCTTGTCATCTCCATGTTAACTACTGACACTATTATTTAACTACATATATTTTCCCTATCCCCATACTAAAACTATGTAGATAATCCCCTTCCCCTCGTTGAAATATAACCATAAATACTTCACTGGGAATTACTAAGTCACCTCGACTTTAGTAAGAACCCTCCCTCTACGAAAAAATTCCACTCCCAAGTGTCTGGACCCCTTCCAAACACTAAGAAAACCCTTTCCAAAGGCTAACAACCCTCCCCGCGCATTCTTCTGTGAAAACTATTAATGTTTGTTTGATAAGTTTCGACCGTGCAAAACTCAGTTTGCCCATTTTCTAAAGTTTGAAACCCACAGCGCTGTGAAATATTAAGCCTTTAATGCGCGCGCGCTTTTACTAAACCACGTGCATCTCCATTCTCTGTCCATCGTCAGATTGCCTCCCCCAGGTCCGACGGTCCTTGTTCACATCACGCAGCCGATTGTGGTCGTAGGTTACCACCCGATGTCCGACGGTTTTACCGTCGTACACTTCGACAGGTGGCGGCCTCCCATTGCATCGGGCCACCCCTGACAGAAACCACCTCTGTACCAAAGGTGGTCCGATGCACAGGTAAAACCGCCCTCCCCTCACGTGACAGGAGTGCCACCTCACCCTGCCATGTCGCCGCCAAGTCAGCTCACCCAGCCTGCACCCGGCCCACATCACCCTGCCACATCACCCCGTCGTACTACCACGTCACCTTGATGACATCAGCATGATAACGTCACATCCGTACCAAAGGACCCCACTGCTGACGTCAACATGCTGACGTCATCCACCGTACTGCTGATGTCAGCAGCCAAAAAACCGAAAATTCGCGCAAGAGCAAAAGTCAAGCTTCGGAGCTCCGGAATGAGAAAAGGAGGCAGTTTTCGATGCGTGATTAGCGCAAACTGCTAATCGGGCATTGCTACGGGAAATAGGCCATATTGGGGAATCTTTAGGGAATCTTTTGATTCCTTGACCCGTTTTACACCGAAAAGGCCCGAAATTGCTCGATTTTTCCAAATTAAACCGATTTGAAGACAGGAAGAGACCAGAGACAAAGATTAAAGAGTATCAGATCAAATTTACAGAGAGAAAGCACGTCAAAGAGTATCAGTAAGTGGCGAAGACCATCAATGTAGTGGCAAAGAGTATCAGCGAAGATCATAACAGCGGCCCAAAGCAGGAGAAAATTAAATACCTTCCAGCAAAGTCAAAAAAGAGGGCAAGGCCACTCGAAACTCTCAAATCACAGTTGTTGAACATTTAACTCACACCAGAACAGAGCTGTAACTTACAAAGCATAGTTATTCCAGCAGTACTGCATCAAGCCTCTAAGGGCCACATTGCACTCTTTTTGATCCAGCTACCTCTGACACAGTTCAATAGATATTTACCGAGATTTAATTTTGGCACAATTTTAGGTTTAGAAAAGCTCTTTTTGCAGAGCTGTTTTAGGTCAATTGTAATAAATACTTTGAGATATTTTCACTATAAAGATAGCCCTCAATACTGTATTAAGGGTTGGTTGGTTGGTCAACAAGCTATCTTTAGCTAAATTTTCTCCAAGAGAGACTCGCACTGTAATACCTGATAGTTTCTATAATCAAAGACTGCTTATGAGCTTTGGAGAATGGATTTTTCACTGTGTTTACCGGTTGAAGAGTGATTATGAAATTCTCGTGCTGTTACATAACTCAATAAGTGCTTCTTACCTCTGTTTTCCATTCATAAGTTACCATCTAAACAACAGAAAGGAAGATTAGCTTAGAATTTGTTTAAATACACTCTATGCTCAATTTCTGTTGTTTCTTTATGTTCCTCTGTTTAGGCATAAATATGAATTCCACATGGCTCATGTTTGCCCCAACCTTAGACAGTTATCCAGGGATTCTTCATTGCCCCTAGATAAAGATCATCTTTCCCTCTGTTAAGTTAAATGAGATATTCTTAAGTGCCTCTCATTCCTTACATATCATTCATTCTTTTAGTTTGAAGATTGTGTTATGTGCAGCTATCCTGCTCCATATTACTCTTATGACCAAGAAAACCCACTCGTAATCCTAACCCATGACTCCATGCCCAATGGTTTGAAACTTATCACTTCATGAATTGCCTCTCTGCCTGAAAGCATTTTCCTTCCATCCAAACACAAACAAAATCCCCTGAACCAAAAGCTAGCCTAAAATCATCAACAAAAATTAAATCATTAAGAGAGAGCCCTCTCTGATTGCAGGTGGGCTAGAACCTACAATCCAAAGATTGGTTTGTGGTTACCTTGGCCATATCCCTATAGGAGCCTAGGGACAACCTGAGTGATAACAGATCCCACAACATGGATATTGCAAATGGAGCAATTTTTCGATCTCAATAATGTGTAAAAACACACAAAAGGTACGTATGGAAACCTTATATTTGGAACCAAATCAGTTTGTATGGTATCAATGGCTTTGCTCTAGTAAACAATTTATTACTTGGGAAATTTAACCGGAAGAATTGATAGCACATTATGAGGATACAAAAAGCAACACTTTTTTTAGCCAATTGATAAGTCTCAAACAAAAGGGTTGAATAATAGAGCACATTGAGGAGTTCCGAAAATTGAACATAAGGGTAAAAGATATTCTAGAGTAGCATAGGATTGATGTGTTCATAGGGTCTTTAAAGGATAATATCCAACATGATGTTCAACTTTGGGAACATTATTCATTAGAGAAGGCATTCAGGTTAGCAAGAAAAATGGAAAGAAAAATTATGGCAACCGGGAAGCATACCACTCACATCTATAAAGATGGAAGTGTTGTTGCCACTAGTCTTCCACAACCTATAAGCTTGACACCACAACAATTGGAAGAAAAAAGAGCAAAAGGGCTTTGTTACAGTTGTGCTGAGAAGATATTATTCTACATAGATTGCGAAGAGGAAGAAGAAAAGGAGCAAGAAAGGTCAAAATAAGAGGATATACTCAAGGAACAAAGCCTAGATGAAGAAAAAATGAATCTGACCATATATTGTAATGCATTGGCGGGAATTAGCACTCCTCAAACCATCAAGATAGAAGGACAAATCAAGAAGAAAAAGGTAATAGTGTTGATTGATTCAGGAAGTACTCACAATTTTATTCATTGTAAGGTAGCAAAAGAATTGAATTTCTTCTTATATTCAACACGAGAGTGTCAAGTGATGGTTTCAAATGGAGGAACAATAAATTTCTCTAGAAAGTGCCATAATATCAAGCTATCCATGGGAGAGTATGTATTGACTAGCCCAATGCTTTCCATTCCAATGGG
>APFE030435428.1:0-19551 GCA_000404065.3 Pinus taeda | reverse complement strand
CCCTAGGCCAAAGATCAAAGCCTTAGGGAACCACCTGTCCTCCGGTACCAAATTTCAACAAAAGTTTCAAAATTCAATATATAACATTTGTCATCACTAAAGTTGTAACCATTTCCAAACTATAACAATGAATATCAAACATGAAATGAAACATTTCAACTTTCACAAAGCATCATATTCATAATTCATGAATCATTCAATGAATTGTAATTGCCAACATCAAACTTCAAACTTAAATTGTCATATATTGTTGACAAAAAATACCGTACTAAATATGAAAGAGTCAATAGTCAAAAAAAGTACTAGAAACTAGAAAATACAAGTAAATCAAAATTTCTTCTTGCGATGATAAATTTCTAATTTCTTTTCTCATGGTCTAGGAGCAATGGGCGTCTCCTCTCGCATAGTGGGACAACCACGACTAGAACCATAAGGCACATGACCTCCACGTGAGTTTGCAGATGGAGGTGGTGGCAAAAATGGTGCAACTTGAGCATTGCTAGTAGATGATGGGGGTGCCATGGATGTTGATGCTGCTTCATCCTCATTGTTCAAAAGTTTTGCTTCCAATTGTTCTAAATGTATGGCTCCATCTTCCATATTTTCCTCCCTGGGCTGTTGTCTCAAGTGATATATGCTATATCAAATTGAGACTCCTCACGATAATGTGTCAACAACCTCAAGTTGTAGTGCACATAAACCAAGCTTTCTACCCGGTTTTCATCGAGGCAGTGTCTTTTCACATTGCGGATGAAACTATAGGTGCTCCAACACCTCTCTATAGAAGAAGTATTAACCACCCGTGAAACACTTTAACTGCCAATCTTGCCATATGTCCCCCGGAGTCATACATGTTCTACTGTTCAATAGGATCCATTCTTTCTCTATCATCAATTGCATGCAAAGAACCAAACACTCTAGTTTGATTGAAGTATTTCCTTAATTCTCCACGTAATCTGGCATGGACCAACTTGTCTAATGCTACCATATACCCATTTTGTACCTCTGGATCTATATGGGGTTTTCTCCTAACCCCATCCCTAGGGCCAACCAAGATGGTGAATAGTATTTTGGCTTAAGGACATATGCCAAGGCATGAAGTGGAACATTAAGATTATCCCTCTTTCTAACCACATGTTTGTGAATATGATCATACAAGTTGGGATCTTTTGGCTGAACAATATCTTTGATTTCCCCAAGCATGATATCCATTTGCTCATACACCTCCCCAATCATCGACATGTCTGTATTTGGGAAACGAATCATGTTATAAATGGGCTCGGTGAACTGCAAAACATTCTTCATACTTAATAGCTATCAAAATGTTATAAATGGGCTTCGTGAACTCCAAAATTAATAACAATCAAAATTTTGTTAGCTATTGTAGCACAATTTGGATGGCAGGTACACTAGATGGATGTTGAAAGTGCATGTAAGTTGATGAAGATCTTGTATTGACCATAACAAGCCTCTGGAGCATGGTATGAAAATATTAATATGCATCTTAAATCAATAAATTTCAAAAGAAGTGATTGTGACCTTAACTTATATGTCAAAGAAAAAGGTGAAGAAATGATACTTATGGTTGTATATGTTGATGACTGGATAATTACAGGCAACAATAATGATTTGATACGGGAAGAAAAAGATGGTCTTTCTAAATCATTTGATATGATTGGCTTGGTATTGTTACAATATTGCTTGGGTATTGAAATTTGGCAACAACCACACAAGTTTTTTATTTCATAGACAAATTATGCTTCAGAATTAGAAAAATCCAGAATGCAAGATTGTAATCCAAGCAAAACACTAATGGAGGTAAATTTAAAACTTTTGAGAGATGATAAATCTGAAGTAGTAAATGAATTACTTTGTTGTTAACTTGTTGGAGGATTAATTTATCTTACTACAACCAGACCACACATAGCTTTTGCACTTGGAATGTTATCAATATTTTTAAATTGTAACATGAAAAAGACATGGGAATGTAGCAAAATGAGTACTTAGATACATCAAAAATACTTTACAGTTTGGTGTTATATTGGAAAAGAGTGATAACTTCACGTTGAAAGGTTTTTCAGAAGCAGATTGGGCAGGTGATACAAATGACAAGAAATCTACAACATGCTATTTTCTTTTCTTGGTAGCAGAGTAATTTCACAGGCAAGTAAAAAGCAACCTTTAGTAGCACTTTCAACAACAGAAACTGGATACAAAGCAGCTGTTGGAGCAATTTGTGCAACAATATGGTTATGAAGGATTTTAATTTTTAAGTGATTTGAAGCTTGCACAAATGCAACCTACAATTTTACACAATGACAAGCAAAGTGCCATCAAGATGATGAATAATCTGATTTATCATTGAAAACAAAACATGTTGAAATTCAACGTCATTATATTATAGAACAAGTGCATAACAAACTAATTGAGCGGATTTATTACTGGTCCCAAGATCAAGTAGCAGACATCTTCACCAAGGCACTCAGTAGGGAGAAGCTTGAATTTTTTTATGAAATGTTAGGGGTTATGAAAACTGAAATCATGTTTAAGAAGTGGTGTTAGATATTGTAACCATGAATTTCATAATATAATGATATAATAAAGTTGTAAATAATTATTAATAAATCATTTATGTTACATATGTAGTTAGATGAATTATTAGTTGACCTTTTCCTAACAAGAGTACTGGAATATCCTAGGTATGATAATATAGTTGATTGTGCATGGAAGCCAACTATGTCATTTATTGGAGTATGTGTTACACTTAAATAGAATAGGAGAGACGAGCGACAAAATGTAGATGAACGAAAGATCTATTATTTCAATGTATATCAAATTACATAGATGGTCTCATATATATAAATAGTCTCTATGTAATTTGATATACATTGAAATAATACATCTCTAATTCATTTACATTTTCTCACTTGTCTCTCTTATTCTCTTTAAGTGTAACACATACTCCAATAAATGGCCTAGTTCACTTCCGTGCACAGTCAACTATATTATCATACCTCAAGGCTTGAGGTGGCTCCACAAAAAATATGCAAAATGCATGTTACCATAGAGGGAGTTGACACTATAATCTGAGAGGCCAAGTTGGAAGGATTAAAGATGTTGCCAGCTGTCTCTACAGGGGCTAAAGGAATAAGTCTAGAGACCACTGAAGCAAGGTTGCTTGAAACTGGGATGCCCAAGGCTGGGAGAGATGCGTCTGAGAGTTGTGTGAGGCCGAATATTGCCCTATGGCAGTTGCATCAGCAAGAGCAGCCTTTATCACTTTGCCACTCCGAGTTGATGAAGATATTACTGAAGAGACTTTTGCAGTGAAAGGAGCTGAGATAGAATGAACCCTGACAAGTGGATGACATCTTTGTGTTTGAAATTAGAGGAGAGCCAGAATCTAGATGCTAAATCTGGCATAGAATGCTTGTATGCCTGGTCTGCCCATTCTCGTGTAAGAGCTTCCATTTCAAGGCCAAGCTTGGGCTAGGGGCCATCCCACAAAGTCCATTTTGATGGGTGGCCTTTCTGTGGATTATATATGTGTCATCCCCAAAAGAGTCCATTCTTTTGGTAGTGTTTCTTTGGATTATTCAAGGACATTGGCCATCAATGTTTAAAACCTTGGTTATGATTTTTGATGGTATTAGTGGTATTTCCCAGGTCATCCATATTGAGAAGTCCATCTAGTTGTGGCATTGGGGCTTTGCAAAAACGAATTGGGTGTTGTCCCATGAGATCTGGAACTCCTACCATCAGAAAAAGTCCCCATGCAAAGCATAATAATTCTGTCATCCTCCAAATCAATTTCGATAGTGGGGCAAAAGTTAAAACTCATGTAAAGTGATGGACCTTTTGTTTAATGCTTTTGGAGAATATATTTTGATCATGGAATAGTCTAGAAATTAATTAAAATATGGCAAGGGCCGGGTGCAAAAGCAATTTTTTGGCTTGTAATCCGAAATAGTCAAGTGTTTAGGTTTGTCTCCATTAGTGGTGAGGCAAGCTGAAGAATCAACAAACAGGGTTCGAGATAACTCTGAAATATCTATCTCACCAAGGAGCAGTGGATAAGCAGAAATAAAATAAGTGTCCTGTCATCTGTCAGAACATTCCATTTCCTTTATAATGATACCATGGTATCAGATAAAATGCATTTCATCTTCCATGCATCCAGTGTCAGATAATTCTATAGTAAGCATATGATGGCTGTCCACATAGGGGTTATCTTGGGATCTTGTGTTTTGGTCATGAGCTTGATGCTACTTAAGTTGATAATAGGTGGAATTTAGTAATTGTTGATAAATTATTTGACCTTTGAAGGCATTGAGCATGATTGAGCTTCTGAAGTACTAGGCAGCAATCAGGATTCAGTGGGGTAATGATATATAGGCAATATTAAAGAATTCATAACATAAGCCATCTTACTTTCAAGTTTTGTATCTAATTCTTTGAGTGGGCATTGGTTAATTAGTTTGATGGGGGAGCTGTAACATGCAATCATTGCAATGTTAAAATTCTTGTTTAGCACTTGTACATTCATGCAGGATTAATATGCTATTTAGATTTGCTCAGGGATTTTTAATTTTGAACAAAATATATTCTTAGTGCTTCAACAATTCCATGCTTAAATAATTGGGATGTAGCTTGAAGGGACAAACAACTAAAACTGATGTTATATGTGATTCTATTTGATAAACTGCAGGCCCCAGCATCATTTTCTCAGTTACAGATAGAAGCATATCTCAAAACTGTAGCTTTTCGTCGTGAGATTGAAGAAGTTCAGAAATCTGCAGCTGGGAAGGGTATCGGTGGCATGCAAACATCACGGATTGCCTCTGAATCTGGCCGGGAGTTCGTGTTTTCTTCAACATTTTCCGGTGATAAACAGTGAGTACTGAGTAGATTCTGACAGAAATTCATTTTAAAGTAATACAATTGGGAAGTTTTTTCTTTATATTGTTTTCTTCTCTTGTTATGATGTTGTGGTTTGCAGGATTTGCAGTAGATAATATTACAAAATGAAACTGTTTTTCTTGACTGGAAAATGGCTAGCCTTATTCTAAAGCATCATTAATTAATAAATGATGATTGCAAGATTGTCTATATTACTCTAATGGAATTTAGATTACAATGGAGTCTGATGTCTATTGGAAAAATCATATTGGTTACAAGTCAATCATATTAAATATATAATGTTTACTTGCATCCAAAATGCTGTTTATATGTACCTATTTTGGGATGAATTACTTGAAGCGGGTGTAATATTTGGCTGTTCTCTGAATATGCCTGTCAGAATCTTTGTTTTCTTATAACCCCCCATTAAATACATACATTAAGTTGCATGAAACGGGGAAACAGGCATGGGTATGAAATGTGGTAGCCCCCCCCAGTTTTGGAAACAGGAAAACACGATATATCTATATATATATATATATATATTAGAATTTGGGACATTTAAGAAATGTTATGTGCAATCATAAAGCATACATGATACATTATAATTTATTACATTTAAACACTATGATTAAATTTAGAAGCCACTTTAGTTGCCCAATAAAACAATAGAAAACAAAATAATAAACAAAAAACATAAGAAAAAAGTCAATTTGCATGAGGAAACCCCGTCATATGGCCTAGAAACTTGTTTCTGGCCGTACTGGCCATGTTTCCTCCTCGAGAAACGGGCCAGTACAGCCAGAAACGAGTTTTCGGGCCGTAAGGTACGGGTTTCCCCGTTTCTATTTCATTTCCGTATGGAAACGGACCCTAGACCCACGTTTCCTGAAACTTAGCGTTCCAACAATCCACATGGGCTCCTCCAAACAACTCCTAAGGCCTCCTACAAGCAAACCACACACTAACCCAAGCAATGGTCAACACTTTGACCCAATGCACAACAATCTTCTGTTGCAAGTCTGTTGCTCAATCACTGTGGAAACTATCACTAGTCTAGGGCATCTAATCATGAGATATGCCCTCTCCTCATTGACTTCCACAGGTTGCCTTAACACAATCCAAATTTGATCCTCGTCTAGGATCCAACACCTACAAGAAATGTCATAAATAGATATTTCTTGACTGCTGCATTCATGGAGTGGTTAGGGCATCAATGACAGTCCTACTAGCCTTCACATATCAGGTGCAACAGCCCTCCCAAGGCTATGGTCACCCTTCTCCAGCACTCCTAAACCGCATGCTGTCATGCCATCCACCAGCACTCCCAAACAGGCCTTACGCCTTCCTTACTAGCCTTAACGCAGATCTGTGGGTGTATTAAGGACTGCGGCTTGCTACAGCAAGCCTATCCCTTGTTGTTGCAGCCCTATCCCAGTGTTCTAACCCCACTAAACAGCACCTTATGCTTTCGGCCCTCAAGAACAGCCTACGATATCCAAGACAGCCTCTCGGCCCCCACCAAGGTGACCCAAACACAAGCCGCTGCTCCAACAGCTCACTCGGCCTCCATCAAGGAACTCGGACCTCCTCCATGTTGTCTTAGAGCCTCCCTCTCTTGTTGTGGCTATGGCAATTTCAGAGATATCTTTCTTGCCTTGTGTTGCACCAAATGGATGCTTTAAAACTCTCCAATACACCATGTATTTATACACATACAAGGGTTCAATGAATTGATGAGGAGACCCATCTATTGGACTACTTTTACACCAAGCCTACATGACTTAGTAACCAATAATTAATTAGCCAACTTCAAAAATTCATTTCGACAACTCTGATTCGGACGATTCTCGATGAGTTGGAATCGTATCGCCGAGCACTATCATCCTCATCCATCACATGGCATATCTTCATCATGGTTTTGGACCAAATCACGATGGGTGCAAAACCCCCAAGCTTGGCCATCAAGCCCATTTGTGGCGCTTTGACCTCCAAACTTTGAGCACCAGGGCTTGGAGTTGCTCCCAAGCTACACAAAAATCAACAGAGAAAACCTCATTTTCAAGGTGTCCTTGTAAAGTTCGAGTCGTTAATGATAAGTTGATTTGAAGGACAGATTTAGAGTTTTGTGTTTTATGCTTCCGATGTAATTTCTAGCCATCTATGTGATTGATGCATATCCACAAATTTTTTATTTCTATTATCGAGTAAATTCAGGATTTGATTTATTTAGTAAAGAAGCATAAGACAATAGTGTTACTTTTCACAGTGTTCTATGATGTAATAATCACTTAAAACTATTTCATTCACTCCAGTAATAGTTAAGCAATTATTGATAGAATAGTAAAACTAAATAGTAAATGCACAATAGAAGATAGCCAAGCACAATGAGACAAAGATTTTGGCCAAAGACAAAGGAAAATCCCCACAAGGGGGAAAGCCCAAAATAAATTCTTCTTCTTCTATTAGTCAATCAATGTTCAGCACGAGATACATAGTCCTGCCCAGACAAATCTTGCTTTATTTTATTAAATCTGGAAAATTAGGGCCTTGACCCAAAGAGAAATACACAGAAAATACAGCACACATTGAACCTGAATTTTTGTTAATAGGATTTTCGGCCCCTACAAATTTGTCCCTGACAAATCTCAGCTTCCACCTGTATGGCCTGCACACTGGGAAAATCCCAATCCCTTCCTCCAGGCTGCCCTGGCTAGAAACTCGTCCTTCTCTTACAGTCTCAGTCTAAACAGAAACCTCGACCTCTACCTCCCAAGTCTCAGCATCTCTCTCCTAGAATTCGGCCTCCACCAATCTCTCTTACAGAAAACCCTTGCTGCACACCTTTCTCGCCTCTACCTCCCAAGTCTCAGCCTCTCTCTCCTAGAACTCAGCCTCCACCAATCTCTCCTCCGAAAAACCCTTGCTGCACACTGTCCTCTTCTCTTCAGTCACTGAGCCTCTCATTCCTTGACAAAATCATTTTCTCAATCACAATGTATCTTTTACCTCTCCCTTAGGCTTATCTTGTGGTTGTCTTGAGCTAAATCTCTAAGCCCCAAACTCCAAAGTGATAAATGGTTAGGATTAGTTCCTAACCGCTTAGATCAACGGTAGAGATCAGATCTAAGTCACTTAAATAATTAGATTATTTACCCTTATAGACTTAGCCCAATAGCCAACATTAATCAATTAAATTAATTAATTTTCTTTTCCAAAGTTGAACTTAGGAAAGAAATCATAATAATCACTTACTCATCTCAAGCAAGCACCTAAAGAGACAATCTGACATCTTCTGCATGCTAGACACTGATTCTATGCAGAAGTACTTGTCCAAGCTAATAACATCAACACTATCTACCACCTCAATTAAGATTTGACGTTTGATAGGTTTATACTTCATCATCTATCTAATGCCACGCCTAACATCTTATAAATAATTTAGCAGGATAGTAATAGAGTGCACTGGCAGAAAAGCTAAAACAAAAGTGCAATGCTCTCTGATGAAAAGGCTTCTACACTATTGCAGACTCACCCAGATGATAGTCGAAGGTTTGAACAAACAATTAGACCAATCTACTAAAATAGGGGTGGAATTATGAAGCTTGTTGTAAATGGAAATGGCAGATTGGAATTATCACATCAGAACCACTGTTTGAATAACATGAACCCACCCACTATTAGAAAACATTTATACAGAAAGGATTTTGTCAGACTTTTATTCAATTACCTTATCTTATCTATGGTATCATATTTATCTTTCGGAATTAAGAATCACCATTGAAACTATTTTCCATTTCCAAATGTTCAAAAGGAATGATGGACATGACTGTAGATATTATGATAAAGACTGACAGAGAGCCCACACTGCAAATAGTCAAGAGTTCATACCTACTACATCTACCTTAAATTCTTCCGCTTGATATGTACCAAGAGCTTGTTCATTCTGTGGTGTGCATATCTTGTAGTATATGAGGACACCAATCTGACTCTTGGTATATTGTTCAGAAATTGAAATTGTGAGCTGAAAGTTGGGTTAAAAGAAAATGTCATAGCAAGAACAAGATTTCCATGAAACAAAATAACCTGATGTCGTATGTAACTGAAATCATTCCACATAAACAGATATTATAAGGAGAGATGGAAAGTCATTATGTCTAATGGGCAGGAAAGAAAGCTATAGGAATTGGTCATGGATGCATCATAAATACATAACTTAACCTATCGACCAAGATCTTATTCCTAGAACCATAAAGTACACTAACTTATTTGTCGAACATAAAGAGCCAAGCTGGTGAATGCATTCAATAATATCCTGAAGGTATAATCAACAAGCAAAAGGCATTATTCTTTGAAACATCATCACATCTGGTCAGCAAAATCCCTGCACCCTGGACCATGTTATAGGCTATGTGGTTAGGCAGGTGGATGTGATTGTTGGACACCTAATCCTCTAAGGGTTAGTGTGGAAGCCGAATAGACTAAAGAAGTCCAAGAGACCTTGGGATGTGGAACCCAACGGTCAAACCATGTACTATAACTGTATATGTTTTGTTAATAAAAAATGTACTCTCATGTTTTATCTTTCATATTCTGTTGTTGCCCATGTCTGTGTTTAACATGGTATCAGAGCAATGATGTGTGGCCTGTGTAGTTTTCTTCCTCACAGTTTATGCCTTAAGTAGAAAAAAAAAATGGCATGTTGTTATTCCCTGTGCAACTGGTCTGGGCTGCCTTGAATAGTGTTGGACTGGTCTTCATTACCTGTAACTTTCCTGACTATCTAACACGCCTGACAACCTGAAACATTGAAGTTGAGTGCATTAGACCTGCAACGTCCCAAATTTGTGGTTGTGTTGGTAGGCAATATATTCCTACCTGCAGCCAATCAAAGTCTGCGTACTGGTGTCACTGGTATATTCCTGGTTATAACATTCAGTTTTGTCAACCATGCCAGGCCAGTGTTGTATTGTAAGGCACAAGCAAATCACATTATTAAGGGTTGTCCGAGACCGAACGTTACTTCTTTTGTTGCGACTGGACTACTCTGGCAATGTCAGTTGCTCGTTCTGCATATAATCTCCGCATCATATGCATTTTGTATTCCCTGCCTAAACATTGGCCCAAACGTTGTTGGGTAAATGACTCATCTCCACCCATATTCGATGAACAATCAATCTCCATACTCATATCCGCTGCATACGTTGTGTATCCCTAGCGTGGAATGCTGTGTATCATTGGCGTGAATATTGTGGTGTTGAATGTTGTGGAATGTTGTGTTGAATGCTATTAAATGCACAACGGAATCACACATCGCTCCTCTGCATTTCTCTATCCTCGACAGTCACACATTTTATGAATCCATAGCACCATTCTGCTCGCAGCAATTTCGTCTCCCCCCACAATCGGCCCTACAAACAGTCGACCCTTCGAATAGTCGGCCTTTCGACCCTCCATTGGCTCAGTGGTATCATGCTTTGATCAATTA
Organism: Pinus taeda; assembly: GCA_000404065.3. Classification (NCBI taxonomy): domain Eukaryota; kingdom Viridiplantae; phylum Streptophyta; class Pinopsida; order Pinales; family Pinaceae; genus Pinus; species Pinus taeda. The sequence continues at coordinate 9,164 of APFE030435428.1, read as the reverse complement.
ACAATACTACCCTTGCTTTGGACGAGCACAGTTACAGTGTCTTCCTTTTCATAGACCTTTTCTTCCAGATTTCTCAATCGTTCCTAGCGCCACACTGCAATGGCGTCCGTATCGTTTCTATGTTATGTCGAATTAGCGTAGTTTGTGAAATCTATGGTGAGGAAAATGTCGAGAAATTTCCAAAGGTGCTAACAGTCTCGCCAGAGAGATTACTTCTAAATCTGGTCCTCTTAGCCCAGTCTTCAACACTTTAGAGTTGTGATTTGTATCATTGGGTAAGGGTTCCGTTCTCGGTGGCGACGATCCAGGCCTGTTCTTGCCCTGAAAATTCTCTGATCCATTCACAGTTCCTCTAGTCCGCACTGACGTCATTTCCCTCACTAAGCCAAAAACTCCAAATGTAGCTTCACTTCATTACATGAAAACAACCAAATGTGTTTAATCACACCATTATCTGTATTTAGCCAAATTTCTCATATCATTCCCCGTTTGTAACTATAAGTGCAGCGAGTGATAATATATTGCCCAAGATGGTGCTAGTGGCAACGACAACGGAGCTGGCAGATGGAGTCTAAGCGTTTCTCTCACCACAACCTGTAAATAAGGGAGGCGACGAAGATCAGATTCATGGGACTAGTGTGTGAAAATTGTGCCACATGATTCTTACATTTGAACTATGCATTTGAACTGTATATGCGGTGTTTAATGATGGAATGGAAATGGTTGTTCCATTGCGATGTTTGCTTGGACTTTGCTCCGCTCTATGTGAAGGTTGACTAGATTTTATTACCACTCGTCCAACATTAAACTTTTCACTTGAACCAGAGGTACCTAAGTGCTGGATAGTGATGTTGTCGTGTTCAACTGTGTAAAATTCCAATGCAAAAATTGAATGCGTTGAATGGTTAAGGTATGTTGACTTTTGAAGACCAAAATATGTTAAGGAACATGTTTTTAAAGAGATTTGTGCTTGATTCGGTGGTATGAACTTTTAATAAGGATGATACATATATTAAATGGTGCATAAACTCTTGAAGGTCGTGACTGGTGTTGTGATATATATGGTGCGGTAAGCACGGAACAGTTTGCATTATATACACAGCGATTGAAGCATTGAACAGAGATGTATGCTCAACTATATTGACTGAATGTTGTGCATGAATATTACTTTGGGTGTTGGACAAAAGCTAGTCGAATGGTGCGTTAAATTCCATGTTCGGTGTGTTGCGAAAAAAAAAAATTAAAAAATAAGACATAAAAAAATAAAAAAAAATAAAAAATAAAAAAAAAAATAAAAATAATAAAAAATAAAAAAAAAATAAAAATTGACCTGGATGAAGTATAAACATGTGCATTGGCCTTGTATGATGCAATGGTCGTGATTCCTTACTGTAATTTTTTGAACATCATGTAATTGATGTGAGATGCTTGGGTGGTCGAATTGTTTATTGAAATGAAAGAATATGCGCTGGTCATTTTTGTTAAAGAGGATGTGTTGGTTATGTGAAACCCATGAGGTCGTGGTGTATATATGAGTATTGTTTCACTGCTCGCTGCTGAACTGAAGATCAATAGTTTCATTTCGTGGAGAAAAGATGATTATTTCTTGTTAGGGATGACAGAGATGTCCTCCCAAATGTGCTAAGTTTTTGCGTGTTCATTTGAGTGCTACCATTCACTGCAGTATTGCTTGAGTGATGCCATTCACTGCAGTCTTTCTTATTTTATATGAAGAAATTGATGATATTGTAAGCACTTGTTTTGGAAAAACTTGTAACAAAGTTTCACCCCAGGGTTTCGAGGGTGAGCACTTCATCATCTGCCATTTCAAAATTAGCAAATATAAGGTGATTCTTATGTGCTTTCAGCTTTGCAGTTTATGAGATTATGTACAGCTCTTTCTCTAGCAATCTATTATCCCACAATTGCATCTGTTCCACATGCTATCATCAATGGTTACAAGAATGTATTAGCAGTCGCTATTGAACTTGACTATTCTTTTCCACTGGCCGAGAAAGTGAAGGAGTATTTTAAGGATCCAAGCAAGTTTGCAGTTGTTGTTGCTCCAGTTGTGGCATTGTATTTAAAACTCCTCGGTTTGGGAGCGAATCCCGAAGCATTATATATATAATATATATATATATATATATATATATATATATATATATATATGTCAAACAAAAACATGTAGAATAATGAACTAGATATAAAAAAACATTAAAAAAAACATAAATTGAACCATATAACAACAATTATCTAGAAGTTATAATCTTCATCAACCACCTCCACAAGTTAGTAACATAGTAACATACAACATAATGAGTCTCATGATTCATCAATCTTAAAGTTTCAAGCTTTCAAAATTCAATATATAACATTTATCATCATTGATCACCAAAGTTGTAATTGTAAGCTAAGTGTAACCATTACAACAAATAATATCTAACATGAAATGAAATGTTATAAAATGAAATGAAATGAAACAACTTTCAACTTTCATGAAGCATCATATTCATAATTCGTTACTAATGAGTTATAATTGCCAACTTCAAACTTAAATTGTCATATATTGTTTAAAAAAATATCATAATAAATATGAAAGAGTCAATAGTTATAAAAACTACTAGAAACTAGAAAAGAGAAGTAAATCTATTATCTATTTCTGATGCTTGGGCCTCTTGCCACAACGAGAAATGTCTAATTTTTTAGTCTTGTTCGAAAATCAGGATCTTTGTCATTAATATCACCCTCTAAGCATTAATATCCAGAGGTATCTTTGTCATTACCTCTATATCTGTATAGGGATCTTTGTCATTAATATCACCCTCTAAGCATTGACGTAAGATAGAAAAAGCATAGCATGTCAAGTCAAGATTTTGTTTGAGTGATGCGTACATTTTTAGGAGGGTCATGATAGAGGAGTTCAACAACCAATGTCACTAGCATCAAGGTACATAGAGGGATTGGTGCTCTTGATTAAATACGAGTTCCATACCCTAATACATGACAAAATTCAATGGAAACATTGCAATCCCCCAATCCTGAAATCTTGAAAAACCGATAAGTCTACTGGATTTTGAATGAAATCTAAAATTCTACTTTCTCCATAAGAAATCCAATGAGGCCGGAACCACTCTCAAACATCCTAAGTCATTTCATGAATAACATATCAATACTAGGGCCATAGACTTGATCATTAAGCTGCCCCACTCAAAAATTATTTGTTTCTTTCAAAAAAAATTGCATTTCGAACATTAGACCAAAAAAAAAAAAAATTGCAAAAAAGGCAAAACGCTCCCGAAAAGGCAGGCAGTGAAAATTTTGGGTTGGAAGTGCACTCTCGCCCGGAGCGCGGATTGGAAGTGGGGTCAGGTGGGGGCGCTCCCCCACAACACTGGTCAAAGCCATCACTCAACATGACTATATCATTGTAAGCCCAATTTTTGCAAGGTCTATTGTAAATGATGCTAGTATGACCATCTAATTATGTAACAACTCCTAGGTAAGCCTATGATTTTGCCAAAGGATTTCATCCAAGAAAGGCTTTTAACCTCCCTGAGTTATGTGTGTTTGTAAACACGCCTAATCGGCAAAGTTTTTCTTCCAGTAGTAACCCCAAATCTACGGTGGAATTTGTTCACAAGGTCTTAAGTGAGTCCTAGTGTTTATCGAGTCTATTGTAAAAGTGCATGTAGGAATAATTTAGTGCATGGTCCCTCATAATCAGAACACCATGGCCAAATTATTTTATTATAAGCACACTTGGTTTCATACTAGATCATATTGTGTCACAAAATTGGGTAATGTCTTGAGGATCTGGTTTAAATGTGTATTTCCCCTTGTAAGGGGTGAATTAATTGTAATATTTTGATGTAAAAAATATTTTAGTGCATGGTCCATCGCAATCAGACACCATGGCTAAAATATTTGAGGGTGGAATAATAATTAAATCCCCTCTAGAGTCAATTAATTAATTTTTCTGACAAAATTAAATAAAAACCCTAAGACATAAAATTAATTAATTTTGAGTCAAATAATAATTATAGAGAAATCAATTTCTCTCCAAGTGAAAAATAATCAAAAATTCGTTGGTCAAAAGGAAATCAATTTTTGGAGGTCCTCCACCAAGGGAAAAATGGATATTTTAAGAAAATTTGAGCCTGTGGACCTTGGTGGTTAACTCAAAGTCAAATTTTTTGAGGAAATTAATTCAAAATATTAATTTTTGGATTAATTAAAAATGGTTTTTTAAGAGAAATTCGAAATTCTCCTCAAAAATAAAAACTCGACAATGAAGATTAAAAGAAGATCAAGTTATTATCAATGATGGAGATTATTTTGACGAGGATCAAGCCAATTAGCCATTATTTTCCACTTGGATGGGTTTTCTCTATATAAGGAAGCTATTGAGCTCCTATTTCTCATCTTTGGGTGGAGTAATTTTCTACTGATGCACTAATCTTCTACTCTGCTGGAATTATTTTTCTCATAATAGAAAGATTTTGGGGTTTCAGTTCATGGTGTTCTTCTATCTGTTGATCTATGGTATGTGCTAGTTTATGTGTTTATACTCTATATTGTGTTGAATAGAACAAACTGTTATTTCATTTGTCGGTGATACGTACATTATACTAGTACAAGTTATCTTAGGTGATCTGATTCACTATAGGATCTAACAGTTTATTTTAGAATTGAATAGTGATTTACAAGTACGCTATCCCTTGGGATCCAAGTTCACAAATTGTGGAGAAGGGAGAACCTTGCTTGAACTTCAAGCTTTCATTGTGACGAATTATTTTGTAGAAGGGTTTTGGCTGGTTATATTTTTTTGAAATTATTCATCCATGAAATTTATTTTTAAAATTCTCAAAAAAATTATTTGATGCTAGGCTACAGAGATTTAATTTGCTGGTGAGAGTTAATAATTCAATTTTGTAAATATTTGTAAATTAAATCTAACCCTTGTTTTAGTTTTGTAGCATTTAGGGTTTTGAGATTTCTTAATTTTTTTGTATATATTGGGGTTTTGGGAATTCTTTTCATTCATTTTTGCAAGTGAATCCTCAACCCACCAAGAGACACCGAATTTTTCTGAAGAAGTTAGCCCTAAGGCTTGTGTTTGAAGGGTTTCTCTCATTCAAGAAAGACGTCTAGCCTTCTTGAGCAAAGTCATTGGGGTTTTCCGGTAGATCTAGGCCTAGGATGGCAAGATCTACCCTTTAGGCTTCATCTAAGCTCAACGTTTGGCACAATGCCCCATTCTCCAACTTCAAATTCTCTTTCGGTTTTGTTTCGTTCAGCTTGTTATTTCTTGATTTATTTAAATTTCTTTTAGGGTTTGGATGATTTTTTGGGTTCCTTCCAGTTGGTTTTTAACAGATGGTAGATTTGTCTGGACGGTAGCTAGATTCTTCCATTTTGGACGCTCATACCCATACAAAGCTTGGAATGGAGTCATTTTTGTTAACATATGATAAGTAGAAATTATACCACCATTCAGTGAGATGCAACCACTGAGCCCACTTATTTTGTTTTTTTTGTAGCATAACAATGTAGGTAGGCTTCCAAACATTTATTGACAACCTCCGTTTGTCCATCTATTTGAGGGTGGTAAGCAAAACTCATATTTAGGTAGGTTCGAATATGGTTGAACAACTCTTTCCAAAAATTATCCTTAAATTTGGCGTCTCTATCACTCACAATGACTTTCAAAAAACTGTGTAATTTATAAATGTTTTTGCAGAATATCTCAGCGATTTGTTTAGCTGAGTCTAATTTCTTCATTGCAATAAAGTGAGCATATTTGGTGAGTCTGTCAACTACTACGAAAATCTTAGCCTTACCTTCAGACACACGTAATCCCTCAATAAAGTCCATTGATATTTCTTCCCATTTCTGATTCGGAATGTTTAAGGGGTGAAGTAATCCAAGTGTCATAATATTTTCACATTTATTTCTTTGACATAGGTCACATTCTGCTACATAATTCTGAATATCGCGAGTCATCCCCTTCCACAAGAATGATTGACGTGCATTGTAGTAAGTTTTAAAGAATCCTACATGTCCCGCAGACAGTGAATCATGTGACTCCTTGAGTATCTTGGATTTAAACTTGGAGTTTGAATTCAAATAGATTCTTCCTTTGTACCATAAAATATCATTCTTCCATTCAAATTTTGAGTTGTCTAGAAGGTTATTGATTATCGCAGTGGTTTCTGGATCCTTGGCATACTCACTTCATATCTCATTAAGCCATTCAAGAACAACAATTGAAACTGCAAGTAATGTTGGTTCTCCATCCTTCCTATACAAGGCATCTGCTACTACATTGTCTTTTCCCCTTTTAGGTAGTATCTCCATGTCAAAGGCAGCAATTTTTCAATCCATTTTTGTTGTTCTTCGGAAAGTGGTTTTTGTTGAAGGAGGTGTTGAAGACTTTTATGGTCTGTTCAAATGGAGAACTTACTTCCCAGAAGATATTGTCTCCACTTAGCGAGTGCGTGCATAATAGCGAGCATTTCCTTGTTGTATGTGGACTTAAGACATTCTCTTTTATTGAGCTTCCTGCTTTCAAAAGCTATAGGATGCCCTACTTGCATTAACACTGCACCAATACCGAATCCGGAAGCATCACACTCGCTGATAAATGGTCTAGAGAAATCTGGAGTTCCCAATACCGGCGCATTAAACATAACTTCCTTCAATTCTTCAAAACACCTTCCTGCTTCCTCATTCCATTGAAATGGATTCTTCTCTAAAAGGTTTGTTAGAGGTGCAGTTATATGTGCATAGTTTTTAATAAATCTTCGGTAATATCCAGTCAATCCTAAGAACCCTCTTAGCTTGGATATATTGACTGGTTTGGTCCATTTCTTTATAGCTTTGATTTTATTAGGGTCCACTTTTACTCCTTCATGGGATATTATGTTCTACTTCTTCCTTCCCAAATGTGCATTTGGATTCTTGGCGTAGAAGTGATGTTCTTTCAGTAGTGTAAGAACTTTATCCAGATGTTGTAGGTGCTCCTTCCAAGTTTTACTGTAAATTAAAATATTATCAAAGAATACTAATACAAACTTCCTAAGATATGGACGAAATAACTCGTTCATAGTGGCTTGGAATGTTGTTGGTGCATTGGTTAACCCAAAGGGAATTACTTTAAATTCATAGTGACCTTCATGTGTTCGGAATGTCGTTTTTGGTATGTCTTCCAACCTGATTCTGATTTGGTAATAGCCTGACCTTAAGTCCAAATTTGAGAAGTATTTTGCGCCATGTAGTTCATCCAACATTTCGTCGATAAATGGAATTAGGAATTTGTTTTTAATCGTTATTTTGTTTAATCCTCTATAATCAATGCATAACCTGAATGATTTGTCCTTCTTCCTTACCAATACCACTGGAGCAACATACAGACTCTTACTTTTCGAGATGATCCCACATTTTAAAACGTCTTGGATTAATCTCTCAATTTCAATCTTTTGATGATGTGGATATCGATACGGCTTGAGGTTCACGAGGTCTGATCCTGCTTTGACTGCTATTGTATGCTCGATTTCCCCGTCAGGAGGCATTTTCATGGGGAGGTCTTGGAATACCTTTTCATGCTTCTGAATTAGCTCTTGTACTTCTGGTGACTCTTTGTTGATCATGTTTGCAGATAACATTTCTAACTGGTGGCATTGTACTACATAAGCTGGTGCTCCTTTGTGAATCATCTTCATCATCTGGGATGACGACACGATTTGATTCTCTGGTGCTTGAAGTCTGTATAACTTGTACCTTTGCCCTTCTTAGTTAAAGCTTATAAACTGCTCTTGATGGTTGGTAGAGTAAGTGCCTAGAGTTCGTAGCCACTAGATACCTAAGACCACATTTACTCCTCCTAATGGTAGAATGAAGAATCGGGATTTTAAATTAAAGTCTTGAATCTACAATTTGACCTCATGGCATTTCCCTACCTTTTCAATCTTCTTACCATCAGCTACCATCCCCTTCATGATGGGTAAGGGAAATGAGAAAATGTTGAGTCTCTTTGCCACGGTTGCATCTAAAAAATTGTGGGTGCTACCGGAGTCGATGAGAACCACTACATTGTTCTTCTTTATATTTTCTTTTAACTTCAGAGTCTAGGGTTGTGATATACCTGTCACAGCTGATAGTGACACTTGCGGAAAACTTTCATCATCTAATTCTGGAGGGAATTATGGTGCATCCTCTACTCCTTCTATGTCTGATTAATCACTGTTTGAATCATTAGTTGCTTCACAGTTATATAGGTTCTTCAATTCATTCCCCTTAGCACACCTATGTTTAGGGTCCCACTTCTCACCATAGCGTTTGCATTTGCCTTCTTTTATCCTTTGCATTTCCACATTAGATTTTTTGCCTTCACGAAGATGTGGTGGAACATATCTTGTATTATCCGTACTCCCAGATTGGGGCATTCTTCGTCTCGAATATACCTTTTCTGATTTTGACCACACTATTTGTTCAAATTTCTTTTCAACAGATTTTGCTTTTTGTCTTGCTACTTCTATTGACGTAATGTCATGAAGCTCAAGTTCTACTCGTAGATGAGTTTTAAGTCCGGAGATGTATGATTGAATTAGACGAGATTCTGATAACCCAGGTACTCGTGTTGCTAAGGTCTCCCATTCTCGAGTGTACTCGTCAACATTTTCTTTTTGTCGTAATCTGATGAGTGTTGAAAAGAATTCTTCTTCCTTTACACCTTGGAATCTTTTAAAGAATGTGTTAACACCCAGGTTGTTCTCTTTGACTCCTAAGAGAATACGGCCGGGGTAACCACTAACCAATCTTTGGGCTACAGCTTCTAGCCTAGCTGCAGTCAGAGAGGGCTCTCTCTTTGAGGTTTGTCACTACTTTCAGTGAGGGTTTTTTAGGCTAGTTGTGAGGTAAGTTTTCGGTATTTGCTGTGTATTTGGTTGGGAGGATGCTTCTGTTTCCTCTAAAGTATTTCAACATGGAAGATTAATCCATTGGGCAATGGGGTCTAGGAGTGTTTTCTCTTGAAGTCTTGATTTTGGTGAGGAGGAAAGCTACAGGGCCTGTGTGCACTTCATGGAACAAACTGTGAAATTTTGATAGTGATGCATATACAACTAGTAATGAGCAATGAAGATTTCGTTACTTTGGGCTGT
>APFE030435425.1:0-11767 GCA_000404065.3 Pinus taeda | reverse complement strand
ACCTGTTTTGAGTGTAATTCAGGAGTCTGCAAAAAGGCCAACTTCCTCAGATCATATCTCCGAAAATATCTAGCGAAAATCTCTGAAATTCGGACCCAAAGTCAGCATCAAGTCTTTTCAAATGGGTTTTTTTTTCTACTTCTGAAACGTCACAGAAAAAATGTTATAGCGAAAATTCCACAATGACCTGTTTGGAGCAGTGAAACCCTAGAATCCAAAGCTCTGATACCAAATGTTATGAAACCAGCTCCAAAAAGATAGAAAAGAGAGATCCACGCCTTAGAATTCAGCCTCTTCGAGGGGGAAACCTCCTTTACATTACATAAATGAACAATTCTTGGATGATACAAATGAAAAGACCTCCTTTCTATATATAGGAGTCTAAGGGGTCATAACATAATCAGAGCCGACATAACAATAATAATGTAAGGCACAATAATAATAATAGTGGGCTTCTATGGGGCACAATAGTAACAATATGGGCACTGCATGGGTACATCAATATAATAGGTGGGTTGTACTAATAACAATAAGGGGTTACACTAGTAGTATAGGGGCCTAACACATAGTCTTTGATATGTCTATAATCCTAGAGTAGCTTCCTTTCATATATGAAATTTTAAAACTCTACAAGAATGTCCCACTTACGCAGTACTTTGTTTCTGATGATAAACAAGGTATGTGGAATTTTTCCAAAACAAGGATATCTTTTCGCGTGCATTATTTATAAAAATATGGTAAGTATATGAGTCCCCCCACCCACTTAAGGATTGAAATGTGACAGATAGATAAGGGGTGCTTCCTCTTTTTGTGGCATAAAATCCCTATTGGAGGTAGATGCGTTGGCCATAACCAGCCCTCACACACCCAAAATGGTGCACATAGGAAACAAAAAGGAGGAGAGATTAGTGTAGTGGTCCCAGTCATATGAGTGCAGAAGGAATTTTTCGCTTGCTAACGACACTAGTTTTGGTTTTCAACTTTGGGTAGTTCACTCACATGCTTATCCCAAGATCCTAGCCTAGCTAATGTTGGTTTGCTCAAAAGAGTAACTGATTGATTTTAATGTACATTTTAAGTGTACTTGATTATTTGTCTTCGGTAGGGGTGTTGACGTATGAATATGGTGAGACTCTTGACTCAATAAATCATGCAGAACAATGCTCTGAATTTTTTTTTCAATTTTTTATGCAAACAAGTCTTATTCTACATATTCATCTTTTCACATATTCATAGATTCTTCTGTGCATCTAAAGCCATTCAACACTTGCATAACTAAAAGATTTTTTTCCCAATATTTCCTAACAACTACTAAAGTAGATTAAAACTATTTCGACAGAAGGATGAATACAATTTATTAGTCTTTCTTTAAAAAAAATATGTATTTTAAGAGAGAAAAACTAAAACTTTTTCCTAAAAATAATTTTTTCAGGACACCAAATTTGCTAAAATAATATAGTTTCAGATCTTACTTCAGCGCATGAGAAAATTTCCCCCCCTTTGGTCCACAAACACTACTAGAAATCATAGAAATGGGAGACTAACACTCTGTTTCAATGTAAACAGAGAGTTAGTTGGTCCACTATTGCTCCCTGTACATAGGCACAATGCTTTATAAAGCTTTGTTTAGCCTGCTAACCTACATTAGTGTGGGAAATTGCTCAAATAGAGGGCCTTCAGGATCAGCTTCTGAGGAGAATGCAAACTAGTAGGATGTAACAAGATAGTTGGTGGATCAAAAAAGGATTTGAAGAATCGAGAGCTCTTAGAAAGAAGAGAGAACAAAGAAGAGTTTGGGTAAAGCAGGAACTAGATGTATATTCCCTAGTGGAGTCGCCAATTTTACTATGGGGTAGAATGCATGTGGTATGGAGAATTAAAACTACCCTCAAAGGTCTTCCCGAGACATTCGACAGACTGTAAAATTATCTGTAGAAGCTACCAAGTTATACGCATGTTCATCTATCAAATATAAGTTGACAAAGTATGGAAAGAGGATAACATCAAGTCTCCTTCTAGATTTGTTTAGAGATCGCTATGCAGCCAAGAAGAACTCCTTCAAAACTAGCTCCAAGATAATTCCTACACAAAGGAACGGCAAACATAGTCACAACATTCAATATTGAAAACTAATATAAGAATGCACAATGGATGTATAATTGTATACAACTTAAACTACTCAACTTGACACGTATCGAAATGAACAACTCAATGAACAATTGTACTGACACTATGGAGTAGGGAACATAACTACGGTTCCGTATTTATAATGGAAGAGTGATTACAACCATCTGTTGTATCAGCCTTCCCTTGCCCCTTCTTCCTCTTTCTCTCTCTCTCTTTCAACTCACTTCTTCAAGTGTATGACAATTCACAACAACTTAGTGGGCTATCCTTTCAAATGCTCTAACCCTTTTCACAATAGCCCTCACTTTGCTTATATAGAAATCAAGTTAGGGTTTCCAAGCTCCTCCTAGAGTTCACTAGGGAAAAAGCAATGAACTTGCTCCACTTTTCAACTCTTTCCCATTTGCCTTCTTTTCTCAGATTGGAAATTCTCTAAATATCATGCTTTTAGATGTTTCCTTGCTTTCCTTGAGAAAATCTAGGGATAAATATCTAGATATTTTTGAGGGAATTCGTTGGCTTGTCCCTTTGAACATCTCATAGTTTCACTAACACTGTCTCTTCACTAGTAACATGAGTTAGTGGGGTCACTGATGCTCCTTTAGGCTTGGTAACAAGCTTTATAAATCAGGTTTTTAGTGTGCAACCAACGTTAGTGTGGAATCAAGGCTTGCAATTGTGGTCTTTGCTTCAGTCATCATCTCCTTCACCTCTGAGTTGATGAGGAGGTCATTTTGTTGTATAACAAGAAAAAGAAACAAAAACAAACCAAAATTATTTCCTTTCATGCCTCGTAGGAATAGAGATAATTCAAGAAAACATTTTCCCAACATCCCCACTACCTCACGCAGCCAACCTTCTTTCTTCTTCGGTGGCAGTGATCAAGAAGAACCTTTAGGTGAACAACCTGAGATATTTGAATAACCTATAGGGGAAGAAGAAGAAGAAATCGTCCCTCCTGATCCGATGGTTGAAAACAGAAATGCTAGGGTAAATGGAGAGAGAATAGAGGGTACATTTCCCATTCGAGAGACCAATGGGGACAACAAAATGAAGAATAGAAGTTCTTCAGCCCTACCTCACTTCCATGGTTTGACTAGAGAAGATCCTGACACCTTCTTATTTAATTTTGATATCATCTGTCGAACCTATGACTATGCAGAAGGCGAGAAAAAGTTGAAACTATTCCCTTCTACTCTCAGGGATGCAGCATTGCACTGGTTCATGGGGTTACCTAGAAATAGCATCGCAACTTGGGCTCAGATGCAGCAGACCTTTAATGACAAGTATCGAATCTACTGTAGGTCAAGATATACCAAAGAAGAAATCTTCCGAATGACCATGGGAAGTGATGAATCCTTGGAAGATTATGAAGAGAGGTTCCAACTCAGTTGCAAAAGGTCTAGGTGTACACTTGACCCTGAATCTCTAAAGTTGGTCTTGCTCAGGGGAATTCCAGAAGACCTTGCTTGGCTACCACCGATGGCTACATCAGCTGTCAAGTTGGGAATGTGACAATAAAGAATGGGCATATGTCCAAGCAGTTAATCCTATACCGTCCTGTCGAACTCTTGCTACAACATGATCTACCTCTCTGGTTGGAAGATGAGGATGATGATGAAGTCTATTCTGCACCACTTTGTGCATTAGAAACCGTCATGGGGGGAAAACCGCAATATGAGGATGATATGACTGAAAATTTGATTCAGAATCGACCTCCCAGGGTGTTACCCTTAGAGGACATAGTGAAAGAAACCCAAAACAACCCCTCAATTGATCTTTGTGTGGCTGACCTGACCTCTCTCCATGTTAAGAATATAGAGCTCGGCCCAAAAAGAACCTTGAAAATCAATCCATCCCTATCCACTTCCCAGGAGAAGGAGTTGTGTAGCTTACTGAGAAAACATTTAGATGCGTTCACCTGGAGTTATAAGGAGATGAAGGGAGTGCACCCTTCAGTATGTACTCATCATATATACATTAAGGAATATTGCAAAGTAGTCAAGCAGCCTCAAAGAAGGATGAATCCATCACTTAAATATATTGTTAAGGAAGAACTGCAAAAATTGCTTGATGCAGGATTCATCTATCCCATATCTGACAGTGAATGGGTCTCTCCTTTCGTGCTAGTGCCAAAGAGAAATGGAAAGTGGAGAATTTGTGTTGACTATTTGAATTTGAACAAAGCCACTAAAAAGGACTATTTTCCTTTACCTTTCATAGATCAAACGTTACATGGTTTAGTAGGGAAAAATATTTTTTCCTTCCTGGATGGTTTTAGCGGATACAATCAAATTCAAATCAGCCAGGAAGACCAAGATAACACCACTTTCACTTTCCTTGGGATAGCTTTGCATACTAGGTCCTTGCTTTTGGTTTGTGCAACACTCCAGCCACTTTCCAAAGAGCGGTATTGAGTATAGTTTCTAAACTAGTTCATGATGCAATGGAAATATACATGGATGATTTAACTCATGGTTCTGACTTTCAAGAAGCTTTAGCTAACCTAGGTAAAGTTCTAGACAAGTGTATTGAGATGAACGTATCCCTCAGTCTGGAAAAATGAAAATTTTTGATGACTGAAGGGGCTGTGTTAGGTCATGCAATATCTCAACAAGGACTGCAGGTGGACCCCAACAAGATTGCCATCGTCCAAAGGGTCCCACTTCCTCAAAAGGTGAGAGATGTTAGAAGTTTCCTAGGCTTATATGGGTATTAGAAAAGATTCATTAAAGATTTTAGTAAGCTAGCCTCTCCTTTGTTAGGCCTCTTCGGCAAAGATTTTGAGTTCATATGGTGAAAAAATTGTCAAGAAGCCCTAGATACCTTGAAGAGCAAGTTAGTAACTGCCCCGATTCTCAGAGGCCCAAACTGGGCCCTACCCTTTCACATTCACACAGATTCCTCGAACAAAGTAATAGGAGAATCCTTAGGACAAATTGATGAAAACTTGCCTTACGCCATATATTTTATAAGAAATAATTTGTCAAAGGCAGAGTTAAACTACAGAGTGATCGAGAAGGAACTCCTAACTATTGTGCATTCCTTAAACAAATTCAGACATTATATCATAGCTTATCAAACCTTCATGCACATTGATCATGTTGCAATTAGATATTTTATGAACAAACCAGATATAGATGCTCGCATTATTAGATGGTTGCTTTTATTGTAGTAGTTTGATCTCACCATTATGGATAAGCCTGGTAAAGAAAATGTGGTTGCTGAGTTTGTGTCTAGAGTAAATTTTCCTATAGGTGAAGAAGGAATGGTGGATGACCAAATTCCAGATGAACATTTGTTTTTTATTTTAGTACTCTCTCCGTGGTTTGCTGATATAGAAAACTACTTGGTTTCAACACAGTTTCCACCACACTTGTCCTCAAAAGAGAAGAGCAAGATAGTAAGGAAAGGTGCGCCTTTCACCTGGATTGGGGGTAATATCTTCAAACTTGGCCGAGATTAGATCTTGAGAAGATGTGTCAGGGAGGAGGAAGTATTTGACATTCTCCTGACCTGTCATTATGGGCCTTGTGGAGGTCATTTTGCAGCAAGGATAACTACCTTCAAGATATTGCAAGCTGGCTACTATTGGCCCACTGTTCATCAAGATGTGAGGAGATACACCAGCCAATGTGATCAGTGTCAAAGGGTGGGGAAATCTACTCCAAAGGATGAGATGCCCATGCAACATCAAGTGACCTTTGGGCCATTTGAGAAGTGGGGCATGGACTTTGTGGGTCCTATCAACCCTCCTTCAAAACAGAAACACTACACCATTGTGTCCACCGATTACCTGACAAAGCGGGCAGAAACAAAAGAAATCAAAGTAGCAATAGAGGAAAAAGTAGCTGAGTCCTTCAGAGAAAACATATTTTACAAGTTCAGGTATCCAAGAGAATTGGTCACAAATCAAAGCAGTTAGTTCACTTCCAATTTGATTGAAGACCTGCTCACACATCATAAAATCAAGCACATGATTTACACCCCTTACCATCGACAAGCCAATGGGCAGGTGGAAGTCACTAATAGAGATTTGGAAGGGATCCTAACCAAGGTAGTGACCACTAGTAGAAAAGACTGGCAGATAGATTACTTGAGGCCACCAGGGCCTACAACACAACATGGAAGACCAATACAGGGTTCACGACCTATGAATTCGTCTATGGGAAGAAGGCTTTGCTGTCAATAGAATTTGAATTCAGTACAGTAAGGGTGTCAGTTCAGCTAGACCTAGACCTCAGCCATGCACAAAAGGAAAGATTAATCCAGCTCAATGGATTGGAAGAACAAAGATTGCAGGCCCTTCTCCACACAAAGTAGTTCAGCTTCAGGGGAAGATATTGCATGAAAAAAATATCGAGAAGTAATTTCAAGAGGAAAATTGGGCACTACTCTATGGTTCAAGATATAGAGACTTCAAGGGCAAGTTGAGGGCAAGATATCTCAGACCCTACACTGTGGAAAGATGCAATGGCAATGGTTCAGTTTTGATAAAAGCCATTAATGATGAAGCCATCCCCATTTTTGTCAATGGACATCGATTGAAAGTTTACAAGAAGCCCCTTTCCCAGCATGGTTCATTGAAGATTTGAATAAGATAGTGATGTTAATGGAGCATGTCTTAGCCTGCACTTCACTCACTCAACGAAAAGAAAAAAATAAGGATTCAAGTGAAAACCTCTATGAGGCACTCGAGTCCCATCATTGTGTTGAAAACGTCTCCTGAGGTGGCATAGTGATGTCAAAAGAAAAAAGAAAAGAAAAAGAGAATAAGATACATGGGTGAAAACCTCCCTTGGAGGCACCTAGGGCAGGCAATTAGGGTGAAAACCTCCTTGAGGCACCCTAGTTGTTTTAAAAAGAAAAAAAATTGAATTTTAATGTGCATTGCAAGTTTGTAGGAGGACTATAGAGAGAAAGAGAAGATGTCACAGAGCCCTAACATTCACACCAACACCTATCTTATCTCCTCCACACTCTTCTCCATCATTTCTGACATTTCTTTCACCCCATTGTGCTTCTTTTTCAGAAACTCTGTGTTGTATAGGAGGCTCTGTGTTTCCTACAGGAGGCTCTTGTAGGAATTACAGAGAGCCAGAATTGAATATAAGAAGCAGTTTGAGGGGCAAGGATGCTTCAGGAAGAACATATAAACCCTCCTACAATCTTAAATCCTCCTTTCCATCCATTCCACACCTACATCACACCCTAATCATCATTTTTTCTTCCTGTCCCAGAAAAACACAGAAAAAAAATAGTTTTTAGTAAAGAGAAGAAAAACAAAAAAAAGGAGAGGAAGCAAGACCTTAAATCTCACCTGCATCTTACCTATTACCTCTCCATATCCATCTACATCTCTAGCATCATCCTCAGAACTCCCAACACAGAAAGAAGATGAATATTCAAGGGGAAAAGCAGCTACAAGAGCTCCTGTAGGGATTCCTGTAGTAGTTGATCCCATTAAAATCCAGCCACAATAGAAAAAGAAGTGCAACGATGAGGACTGAAGGAGACATCTGAAGCTCAGATCTAGCCAGAGGATACCTACACAATACAAACAACCACACATCAGTAAGTAGGCAACATGCATCAAAGGAATTACAGGCATGCAACAATAGAAAGAGCCAAAATATCTCACAACAAATGCATTCGAATCATAGGTAAGTGACTAACCCACTCCTCTATTTGCATTTGTGTAATATAAATATATTCATAACCAATGAGATGGTTGAGCTTGAACAAGGAAAATTTGGCCAATTAATTTGGCCACCTTCATCTAGTTGATTCCACTCATCCACAGATGTCACCCACACGTGCGCACAGTCAACTCAAGAGAGATGTCAAGGACAGGTAGTGGAGGTTGTGTAAACTCTGATGCAATGATGAGAGGTGATTGCAGGGAGAAACCATGATGAAAAGGTAGGTGGGTACCAATGGTCCAAAGATGTCCAACGTACACTTTTTCCACCTCATGCCCAACACTAGAAATATCCAAAAAGAGTAATAGGTACTCCTCCTCGAGCAGTGTCACCAAATTTTCCTTCATTCTCTCCTCGTAAACTAAGTTGAAGAAGACTCCTTATGCCCCCTAGCATCGAAACCATCATTCTCCATCAATCTATCCCATCCTCCTGCTCTCGGTGTTCTCTACAGGAGCACTTACAGGTTCTATAGGAGCACCTACAGGTAGTTGTAGAGGAGGGGCAGTGAGCTGTTTTGAAGAAGAAAACACGGGTTTTTAGCATGATTTCTAGCCTGAGGAGGCAGGTTCCATGCATACCCACCTTTATTATTAGTATATGCAAGAAATAATATCAATTTAAGGAGGAATTAAGTCCATAGAAAAAGGAGAAATACATAAAAAAAATTGTCTGTTTAAAAAAAAAAAAAACACAGTTTTCCTCAGTTTTCCTGTTTTTTTCAAAAATATTGTCTCCATCTCCACATTCGGTGTTCTAAACGGGTATAAACACAAAGATAGGAGGGTTCATGAGGAAGGATCCCACTAATTCCACCAAGCTCCATGAAAATCCTCAAGTAGTGGCCATATTCATAATGGCAAATTGGATGAAACTTTTTGAGAAATTTTAAGGGTTTGATGAGGAAATAGCCCAAGAATTTTCCCTCTCTTTAGTCCCTCACTCAAGAAAACATGACACTGTCACATTTAGAGGTCTTTCCATGGATATAAACTATGAATTTACTAGTAGGGTTACTACCCTTCCTCTTGGATTACCTTGGAACAAAGATGAAAAAAAAATTAGATAGGCTGCCAAGAAAAACTTCTTCCAAAACAATGAAACCCCTGTAGACGATAAAAATGGAATTAGAAGGGATATCATACCATACCTTTGGGATGAGGTTAGTAACAAAATCATCAAATACATTTCCTTTGAAGGGAGGTATAGCATAGTCTATAGTTACCATTTTAGAATCCTTCATGAACTCAACACCACTAGAAACTCAACATCCCCTATTTCCTCCTGCAGTCCCTCATAGACTCCAGCATTCAGGTCAAGGAAGGGAATTCAGATCAGCTAGCTCACCTTGGGTTAATCAAAATCTTAGTGGAAGAAGCCCTCCATACATTCACACTCCGTATAACATGGGAAGTCTTTCGAAACATGATAGCGAAAGATGACGTAAAGGCCCTCCCCTACGGTATCAGTCATTTTGGTAGTGAGGAGAAAAAGCAGAAAGGGGGAGAAGGTTAAGAAATTGATGACTCGATGGGATAGGAGATGGAGGAGGAAGAAACTAAGATAGAAGAGGAGAAGGGTTAAGAAACATAACAGGAAGAAATAGAGCAAATAGAGAAAGAAAAAGAGACAAAGGGAAGAGAAAAAGAGGTAGCAGAGGCAAAACAAAGAGAAGGGTCCCCTGAGACTCTGGAAAGGGAGGTAGTGGCTGCCGTCACTGCCCTAAGCACACCAATTAAGCCAAAATAAAAGAGAAAAGGGTAGGCCTCCATGTATTTCAAGGGCAAGAAAAGCACAAGGATCAAAACAGGGAAACCCCAACCATTTTCAACAGTTCCAATTACAATTGAAGATTCACCCTCTGTCAAAGGGGAAGAATCTCATTCCAAAAAACCTATCACAAATGAAAGAGGGACTCCTATATCTTCCACCTGGAAGGAGAAAGTGAAACTACAGGACCCAAAAACAGTCCTATAGGACGCTCAGATAGTTCTACAGGAGACACTGTCAAAATTACAGGAGACCCAACATCTTGAGAAAAGAATAGAAGAAAAACCAAAGGGGAAGGAGGAATATACAAAGCTACAAGAACCTGATCCCAACCCCAACCTTACCTCCTATTACCATCTTCTTGAAGGAGGTAGGATAATTCCACAAACATTTGCAATTCCACTATTCTTTGAATTATAAAAGGAAAGAATAACAACACATCGGTGGATGCAAATAGCTAAATCCAAGGGAGTTGACGATGTTGGCCATATGGAAAATAAACTTTGAGAAATGGAAAGAGAGTTAAGTGATGTTAGACATAGAGAAGCAATTGCAAGAAGCTAATTGGAAACTGAAAATAAATTGCTAAGGAGAAAGAAACCCAGCTAGCATGCATGGCCAACTTATCCATGGAGGCATTGCAATGTAGAACACGAGAAATATCCTACGACTTATATCTCAAGGACCAATGGCTACAATTTCAGATCAAGACGTTGGCACAAAGAGGCACAATGCCTTTCCAAGATTATAGTAAGTCTATGGACCTGTGTGACCAAAGCACAACAGAAGATAAGGCAAAGATGGCAGAATTTTACCTACATAATATCACCCTCATAGACATGAATGTGTGGGATACCAATGTTAGGCTAGGGGACCTACAACTAATGGGAATGGCCTCATGGATGAACCATGAAGAGTTGAGGGAAATAGAAGTAAAAAGGTTGATGATAATAGAGCAAAATAAGCCATTAATGATCAAAGTTGAGCCATGAGATCCCATGGCGCTCATCAGCACACACTAGCTATTTTCCAATAATCCTAAGATTGCCCCCAGATATATAAGTGATCAAGCACAAGCCATTGGACATTTTGAGGATGTGGAAAGGCTACTTGGGGATGATTGTGTGAATGCATGTATGAGGAGATGGAACACATTACCACATAGTCTGAAGATCAAGGAATATCATTCCCCCATGAGGATGGATGAAACACTAAAGAAAGTGCCAATGTACAAGCACTCCATGCAGAGGCTGCAGGTCAATTGGATTGGCCTCAAACTAAGTCCCCCACTGTTGTTAGGCATGCTAGAGGGAAGAACGGAAGAAGAGGAGGAGAAATAGTGGGAAGAGATAGACAAAAAGGCAGGCTTCTATCACAAGGAAGAGGAAACAACATCAAAAATATGGGATGCTAGAGAGGCCACGAGGTCCATAAAACATGAGGAAATGTACTAAGTTGCTTAGAGGATGAACAACACCTTCAGTAGGGGTTGATGATGAGATGCATAAACGGGCAATTATATGGGCTCATTTTACCTCCTAACATAGTCAAATCAACCATTCCCTTAACTTATTGTATGTTTTTTTCTTATATTTATGCTTATGGAGTGAGTTGTGTTAGTTATGATGCCATGTGGTCTAATATGTGTTTAATGCAGTTTATTGTTGAATTTTGAAGAGAAAGTCAAAGATTCAATGGAAAAATGGTAGAAATAACTCAAAGTGGACAAAGAAGAGGACTTATAGGAGGGAATCCCCCTCATTTATTACTCCCCACTTTGAATTCTCCTTCATTCAGCTCGGAGTACAAACAGTGAAATCAATGCACTAGGAGGCAGCCTAGCAAGTGGAGGATAACTGATGATTATCTTGAGTTTTGGGAACCAAGCCTCACTAATTTTAAGGAAGTTGTTGGTAGCTTCAGTTGTATCAGTAGAGAGGCTTAGGGCCTCACTAGGGTTGGATTTTTGTTCGATTTCTGTTGGCTTTTTGCTTATGTAAACTTTGTTCAACTTCGAGCTTATTTTTGTGACAGTTTCATGTAATCTTGTTATTGTTTTGATAATAAATATGGAATAATTTTTGAGCTATAACTGAGTTACCTCAGAGAGCTGAAGCTCTTGGTTTAGGGCCCAATACAAGTAGCCAAGATCCTCTTTATTTGTATTT
>APFE030435415.1:0-13465 GCA_000404065.3 Pinus taeda | reverse complement strand
TGAAAAGTGGCACCGGCATTCTTGAGACCGAAAGGGAGCTTTTTGTAAGCGAAAGTACCCCATGGACAGATAAAGGCCGTCTTGTGTTGATCAGTGGGCACGATATTGATCTAGGTGTAGCCAGAAAAGCTGTCCATAAACGAATATATCTCACTCCCAGCACACTCATCAATGAGTTGGTCAATGAAAGGTGTGGGGTAGTTATCTTTCAGGCAGGCTCGGTTAATATCGCGATAATCGACACAGACACGAATAGTACCCTGCTTTTTCTCCACAGGGACAATGTTAGAGACCCAATCTATGAGTGGGATAAGGTAAATGAAACCATCTTTAAGAAGTTTTTCAACTTCTGCTTTGACAACTGCGGCCTTGCGGGGGTGCACAGGGCGTAAATGCTGACAAACAGGTTTGGCTCCTGGATACGTAGGTATCTCATGCACTACAATGTTTGGATCAATGCCGGGCATCTCTTCATAAGACCATGCAAAGACGTCATGGAACTCGCGAAAAAGTGCTATATAGATTTGAATCTCCTCAGGAGTGCAAGTGACTCCTATATAGATGTTCTCGAAAATCCCTGGTTTGACAGAGATGTCGAAAGGTTGGGTTTGCGTAATGTTCCCCAAATTCCCTTTAGACGATACTTGATAGATCTGAATGGGCGTTTGAAGAGGTTGTGAAGGGAGACACGGAGCAAACCACTCGAGACAAGACAACGTTTCCTGAAGGGTAGGGAGAAACGAGGAACGGTGGTGAAGATTGAACCACGGAGGTTCCTCGAGAGACGTGGTCTCTATGATGGCTTCGTCGGAAGGAAATATTTCCTTTAATGGATCCGAGGAGGCACATTCTCCAAGCCAGGGGGAATAGTCGTATGAGTCAAGAGCTCGGCTTTTAGAAGCGGGTTCAGTAGGAGGAGCCGATACAGTAAGGATTTCGATGTAGTTGAGCTCGACGGGACTCAACGGCATCTCCTCGCCCCATGATTCGATTTGATCGATGGGGGGAAGGACCCAGGGATCAGAACGAACCGAAATCATACTGATGGAGGTGAGGTTGGGAGGTGGGAGTGAGAAAACACCCATAAGGGTGGGATCTTTGAAGAGCCCGACTCCCACACTCTCAAAAGGGATGGAGGTATGCTCCACGAAAGGCACATTTCCTTCAGAAGAATAAGTGAAGAAGGAGAGCTAGTCTACCGTGACAATTTTCCCTTGGTGAGGGAAATGGATGACACGGAAGAGGGATGAAGCCACGGCACGCATGGCATACGTCTAACTCCAGCCCAGAAGGAGGTTGTAAGTAAGATTTGCATCAATGACCTAAACTTCTACTTCAACAGTTTTCCCTTCTAAAGTGATCGGTAATCGTTGAAGAATACCATAGAGACGAGATTCTCTCCCATCGAAGGCCTCCAGTGTCATAGGAGACTGGCTCAGAGTCGGAGACCCGATCGCTTTCCAACAAGCAATAGACATGATGTAAGTTGACGCGCCCTCATTAATAATTGTACGATGGATCGTTTTTGAATTGGTGATGACTTGTATAAGAAAAGCGATCTGATGAGGCAGCCTTGGGACATGGCTCTCGAGATCAAAGGTAATCAGATCCGAATCTACTGGGTCGATGCCACCGATGGCTGATAGCAGGGACTTCCTCTGAGGGGGGCAGCTCTGGAGAACTTCTAAGGCAGACATAGCCAACGGAGCCTGCGCTAAGTCCTCAACTATGCTGTAGTGCTGAGCAACACGAGCATTTGGGTTGTAAGATGATCTCCTGAGTACTCCTTTGGGAGGGGGTCGGATGGTTGTCTCAGTACTTGGTCTCTCGATATGGAGCAGACCAGAGCTGGACGAAGGAGCGCTTGAGAGAACCTTGGGCTCCTTCCCGGCGGACGATGGATACTCCTTCGTTCGAGTCGTTACATGAACGGGAATGGATCCAGCCATGAAGACTTGGGAACCAAAGGGAGAAGAAGATGGATTAGCCACCATTTGAGTTTGTTGAGAGGGGAAAGGTTCTTTAAGAACCGCAGGAATCCCAAGAGCGCCTTTCAACAAATGACTAACCTCGGACCGCCTTGGGCAGTCTTTAGTATAGTGATCCTCCTCACAGATGAGACAAGGATATTTGGGTTTGCGCTTAGCTCCTTCCTCGGATGGAGGTTTGGAGGAATCCTGTTTAGGTTGTTGAGACTTATTCTTTGCTTTCCCCTTTTTCTTTCCTTTCGAGGCCTTATTCGTCGTGGTGGATTGGACGGTGTTAACCTCAGAAGTACTTCCAGAATTTGAACCACCATGAGAATTGTTTTCGTTAGAAGCATCCGACTTTTGCTTCCCAGGGTTCGAGGATGATTTTTTGGATGACGGATTCACAGAGCCAATAAATCCATCAACAGATGGCTTTGGTGGAGCCTTGGATGTACCGGGTCTCGAGGCATCAAGCAAATACTCATACAAAGTACCTGACTGAGAGTAAACTAAGTCAAGGTACTGAGCACGCGCAATCTCTTGCTCTTCAGTCACACAGGCTCCCATAGCAATGTCCCGTGCAATCTTAGGGACAAAGGAAGTTGTGAACCAATCGGTGAGGAGTTGATCAAGAATCCAAAACTTGATCAACCGGCGACGCCTTCTCCATTCATGTATAGGATCAGAGATGTGTGTAGCCGTATCCTGCTTGAGAGACGTAAGGAGATGGGTCCCTGTCTCGTACTGAATGGGTAACTGAAAATGAGTGAGGAATGCCATAGCCAATGAATTGAAATCTTGAAAAGACCCATGGGTCAATTCAATGTACCATTTAGCAGCGGACCGGTGAGAGTCCTTCGGAACAGGTGAAGTCGAACCGAATCATCAAGCCATGAATTAGACAAACACCATAGGTGATAAGTCATTACATGGGATTGAGGGTCCTCTCCAGCTTTGCCATTGAATTTGGGACAGTCGCCGGGTATCTTAGTTGGAACTGGTGGCCATTGTGGATTATGCAAAATAGGATCATTTGTTAACTTCGACACATCGGGCAGTTCCAACATCGCTAGAAATGGTAACTGCGGGTTGAAGGACATCTACGGATATGAGGTAGGGACAGAGTTCCATCCAGTTGTTGGTTGCCCCCATTGACCTTGTTCGGACGGACCAGGTCCAAAAGGACCTTGTCCATAGGAACTTTTTCCATAAGGGTTATATCCGTAACCAGATGGTTGATTCTGGTTCTGCCCCCCAGCGCCCCATTGGTTACCATACTATCCTGCAGGAGCAACATTGGGTTGTTGATAATTTTGATAAGGGGTGACCTGCGACTGTTGGTAATTTTGATACGGGGCGAATTGATTTGGCCCCTGGGGTTGCTGGTATCCATATGGTTGCTGGGCTCCATATTGAGCCTGGGAGCCAGGCGACATTTGATAAGAAGGTTGGGATTGGTACCCACCTTGTGGTTGGAGACCAATTTGATTCTGGGGTTGGTAACCGGGTTGAGCTTGAGAAGTAGGAACCATCTGCATGCTCGGTTGAGCCGCCCCAGAGAGATATCCTTGCGAAGACTGAGGTTGGGCCATCTGGCCAGAAGTTTGTCCTGGTTGGATCTGAGACGGACCTACTTGCCCAGAAGGTTGAACTTGCTAGGGGTTTGGTTGTCCTTGCGCAACCGAAGGTTGTCCTTGTAGACCAGATGGCAGACTGGGCTGAGCAGTGGGCTAGCCTTGCTGCATGTAAGGCTGGCCACCTTGCCCAGAAGGGTAACCTTGTTGGTTTTCGGGTTGTCCTTGCTGTGTGTAAGGTTGTCCCGGGTTTCCAGAAGGTTGCCCAAGATATGTATAAGACAGACCAACAAAGGCCGAAGGTTGTCCCTGGTAGGGTTGTCCTTGTGAACCTCCAGGTTGCCTTGGATAAGTTTGGCCATAGTACTGCTACCCATAATTAGGCTGCATGTAGGATGGCTGACCTTGGTATGATGGTCCCTGAGATGGCTGCCCTTGACCCAGACGGAATTGGCCACCACCATAGCCAGTGGTACCCCAAGCCACATTCAATGGAATGGTACCTTCTACAGTGGGTTGGGCTGGCAAGGAGGTATACAAATAACGATTGACAAGATCATAATAAGGGCCTTTCCTGCCTGGATTTTGGACAACATGAAAGTACTGAGAATATGCCCCCCTGCTGAAATGGCATCAGAAGAAGGCAGGGCAGTGCTTGTAGGATGAACAATTCTGGCAGCATGTGCCAATTGACCACTACGTACCAGGCCTCGGGATGGGCCGGCAACAGTAGTTACGACGGAAGATGCCGTAACGGCACTAGCAACTGGAGTCGATGATGCGACACAAACGGTCGGATTGGTGGGAACTGATGTGACAACAGTATGGTGAACTTGGGAAACAAAAGGTCTCGTGGTGGGAACAATGTTATTATCCCACATAGAAGAGGAACTTGCAGAGCCCATAGCATCCCTTAGAGATCTATAGAGCACCGACACTGATATACCGAGAGGTGTAACAGTGTAGGGCGTAGAGATAACCGGGGATGTGGCTGGGATGGGAGTCTCAATACTCGACATAACGGGTGTTCCACTCGATATAGGAGATGTGTCTTTCATGTCAGAAGAATCCATCGGGGACGAAACACCAATAAGAGTAGAGGGAAAATCCTCTTCAGAAGGCTCCCAAACAGGGTTCCAAAACAAGTCGTAAAGCTCGTCCTCTGGAGCACGAGAATTCAACGGTTGGACACTTGGAATAACAGGGAAAGTGTCACCACAAACCGGTGTCTCAGGAGCCGCAGAAGAAGGAGACCCTTGGTCACTTGGGACGGGAGACGAGATCGATGGATCCGACAGGATGATCGAATCAAACAAAAACCCTAGACAAGCTAACGATAAAAGACCCTACTCAAAACTAGCGCAAACAAGATCTAACAAGGTAAATGTAATCGTGGTCGAATAAATTTTAAGACATTAGGACACAACCTGACCTTTTCATGTTTTAAGAGTCGAGAAAAGGACAAAAGATGACTCTAGTCACCTTCAAATTTTAATGAGCCTGAAGTGACAAGTGCTCAGACAAGCCTTTTCTTTTAGGGAGTCCGAAAAGGATCAAAAAGGGACTACTCTGGAGAACTAGGCAAGGGGTTTACCAGACAATCCGTAAAACTGAATATACACCTTGGCGATCGTATGAAAACCAAGGACTTTCCGTACGGCACTCAATCTTCCTGAATGTTATGTTCGGTGCGTTACAGGCTATAAGGTGGCCGACACGGCTTCCTATGGATCAAGGATGATAACTAGTGGAGTCTCCCCATATATACGTGACGGTACGTGGGAGCACAAGTCCGTACTAGACCAAAGTTGAATCACACAAGGAGGAATCACCCAACCTTAATGTGAGAACAAAAGTGACTAGGTTTAACGACGCCGGAGCGTCTCTAGCCTAGACCTCTAGAATGTGAGCGTTACGTTCCAATGCGTTTTTAAGTTCATTCGATTTATTTTAAAGTTGATCTTGAGTTAAGTTTCGGTTTTCAGGCCCTACCGTATGTGATTTCTCAAAATTCCTAAATGCAATCTGTATGCCAAAACATGTCATTCCATTCGATGAATGCTAATTACAAGAGAGTTAGAGAGCTTCCATGCAAACGGAACGATCACAAATAGCAAAGAGTTTCTCTAATGCAGCTAATGCAAATAAATAAACTTTTCTTTAAGACTATTAGTTCACTAATCGAAATGAAAAGTCCTAACTTCCATTAACTGATTCAAAGCAAAAGAGATTTTCTTTTCAATAATGGAAAAATGCACTAAAGAGCTTTTGAGAAATAATACAAACAAATTTTAACCAATACACACACGTTCAGTTCCTCAAAACAAAAATCAAACATCCAAAGAATCAAAAAGGGTCCCAAAGACAACAATGAGCCATGTGATCTGGGCTCAAAGTGAGACGAAGCAGAATTCAAGTGAAGACGAAGAAAATCACCTAAATAACGCAACGAAATGATTCACAACTACCAAACAAGTGTAAGGGAGAAAACAAGCGAGTCGACTGGACAACAGAAAGATCAAAACACCTTAGGAAGGCTCGATTCACAAGGCCACTAGATAGCCTAGGGCTAGAAATGCGAAATCGGTAGAAAAAAGCAAACACCCAAAGGGTAGCGATCGAAACCAGTCAAATCACACTCCAACACACTCCAGTAGTCTAATAAAGGTACTTAGGACAAAACCAAAGCTCAAAAAGTTGAGAACCAAGCAAACTTCAAAAGTTTACAGGCCTGGCGCAACTATCAGGCTGCAACAAGTGCCTTTCAGGGATTGGCACGGGTTGTAAGTGTGCAACATGCGCCAACTGGCGCGATTGTCACACTATAAAATAGCGCCAGCCGAGTTTTCTATGGAAAAATAAAAACAAAAAAGCCAAGGCCAAACCAACAATACCTAAGTACTCTCAAGAGGCAAAAACAACACAGGAATTCAACCTAGAATGCCAAACAAGCGGGAGAAACCAAGGAAACAATCAAGGAACAAGGCAAGTTCCAAGTCGTTCAGTTTGCAAAACAAACCGGAGATGGACTGAAGTAGCGTTGATCTACTTCGCTAATGCAAAGAAATAGCGTTTCGAAGGCTATCTGGCCAGACTTAAGGCTTCGTCTAATAGTTTACAAATCAAACAACAAGACAAGATAAACAAACAAGGCAAAAAGCCACTCCCCAGCGGAGTCGCCAAATTGTTGTACAGGTAAATCCCCTCTGCAGACAGAGGTGATCCCACTAGCCTAAATGGGGTCCTAGCAACAATCAAACAACGCTAACATGCAGGTTCCTAATTGCAAAGTAAAGGCCAATGATGAGAGCCTACCTCGAATCCAACGCTTATATTTGTAAGAAGAGTCGTCGCTTCCGTTCTTTCGCTTCAGCTGGTCACAATCCTCACGATCCTCGGAATAGACACCTGCACATGCACAGAACAAGACAAATACAGCTTAAAATTCCAAGGAAATGCAACTCTGTATCAGTCATAAAGGATACAACTCAAACATCATAATAAAGGACAATGAGTGGAACCATAATGATAGTCGTCTATTATTATTGATAAACAAAAGAGAATACAACCAAGTTCTGACGTCAAATCCTCCTTTGGTTGGGTGATCAGCAACACATGCCTTGCATAGCTTGTAGGGGATGGGAACAAGCCTCTCTCTCCTTGATTACTTGGACATGAATCTCCTCCTTAAAGATGTAGCCTTATGGGGATGAACAAGGCCTCTTATAACATTAGCTTAGCGATTCTCAGACTTCAGGACTTAGATTTGGGAGCTTGGAAAGTAGAATTACTAACTAGCTTGTCAAAGGGAAAAGAACAAGCTTATATAAAGGTAGGAGGAGTAGATAAGACCATCCACTAATTCATGGGATTATCCTTATCATTAGGAAGCTTCCATGAGAGGTGGAGAACTACTTCCCTCCTTGGGAGATTCGAAGCCCAACTGAACTAACTCAAACTGGAATCAGTTCATGGATAGGTTAGAAGGAACCTTCGGAAGTTTGTTTGTTAAAAACTTTACCCAACTGGGTTGGCACTAGTGCGACTCTGAGACAGAGCACCAGCTGGCGTGCCCTCTTTGGAGGACTTCCCCCATTGGCGTGAGTGATACACTGTGGAATAGTGCCAATGGAGAAAGGGCTATATTTTTGGGTATTTTGCAGAAGGTGTCTTTAGGGAATATGAAGTACATGCTCTAAGGGATACAATGCAGGTGTTTTCAAGTTATGTCACTTCTCACAGGTCCCGGAATAGGTCCTCCAATGTACAGGAGAATGGGTAACAAGGACGGTGACAAAATACTGTGTAACAGTTGTCTCTGTAAGGAAATATCAAAGGATATTGATCATTTATTCCTTCACTGCCCAGTTGTTGGCCAAGTGTTGACTCTTATTACAACCACTGTCAACATTATGCACAGATGGGATGGCCCGCACATTACTGATGCTTGGAAACATTGGTGGAATGAGGCATCCTCTCAAAAAGTCAGAAACCTCCCTCTAATTTCCTGTTGGAGTATCTGGTTGACCAGGAATGGCAGTTTTTCCAGGATGCTTCGACTCATTGGCTAGCTACTTTCAATTATATCTCTACCATTTATAACTTGATTCCTGAAGACCCTAACTACCAACATGCTCGGGTCATAATTCCAAAAGTAATAGACAAGAGTATTCCATGGGCTTTCTTCGATGAGTCGGCTCAGGCCATAGGCTATGGGGGGTGGGGTTGTACTTCATATAAATGAACTTCACTTCTTCAAGATCCAAGTGGGTTTAGGGGAGAGGCACCAATAACTATGTGGAACTTAACTGTCTAAGATACCCTCTTATATTTTCACTAGAACAAAACTGCCACAGTATACAGATATTTGGGGATTCACAGCTTGTTAAAAATTGGATCAACTCTTCATATCATTGTCACTTACACACACTTAGGGGATTACTCAATGAAGTCATTGCTCTAAAATCACATTTTTATTTTATTGTACGCTCTCATATATATAGGGCAAGGAATGCAGTCGCTGATTTTCTATCCAAATAGGTCATGAAGAAAATCAAGGGGCAGTGGTTGATACATGAATTCAGAGATCGAGTATTCTACCAGTTTTTTCATTGACAAATCATTGAGATGGATGGAAATATTTCAGAATGATCTTGATAAAGATCATTTGGCATTTTTTCTTTTTGTTTAGTTTTTTGGTTCATAGGACATTTATGCATTTAACGTTTTTACGTAAATATTATGTTGATATTGTAAATATTGAATTATGATATTGTACTGATCTGGATGGATTTTCCATTTACTCGTGATTGCATCTCATACATGCTAAAGATAAAACATGTAATTTTCTTATAATTAATGAAAATTGTGTTTTTTTCTTGGGAAAAATATAATATTAGACATGGATTGGTTGTATTTACACATGACCAAAGTGGAATGTTTTGAAAAGGAGATCGAATGCTTAGATGAGCAAGGAAAAAGAAGAGGTTTGCAAGGCAGGAAAAATATTATTTAAGAGAGGTTGATCATGGCCATGCAGGCCAAGCACAACTGCAAAAAGGGATGCATGGTGTTTGCAGTGCAAATCTCCAGTGATGAGAGAGCTAGCAGTGATGCTGAGAAGGAAGAAAGTGAACTGTGGAAAAGGTACCTGGTCTTGCAGTAGTATGCAGATGTGTTTCTTGTGGAGGTTCCTGGATTACCTCCACGCAAAGAGGTATATTTCTCTATTGAGTTGGTACCTGGAGCAGTACCAGCATCAAGGCACTACACAGGACAAGTACCCCTGATTGGTTGAGCTAAAATTGCAGCTAAAGGAAATGTTGGACAAGGGCTACATAAGGTTGAGTGTGTCTCCATGGGGAGCACCTATATTATTTGTAAAGAAGAAATATGGAACCCTAAGATTATGCATTGACTGTCGGCAATTAAATAAGGTGACCATAAAGAACAGGTACTCATTGCCAAGAATTAATGATCTCTTTCATCAGTTGAGAGAAGCAATAGTGTTCTCCAAGATAGACTTGAGGTCAGGATATCAAGTAAGGATCAAGGAGGAGTAAATTCATGAAACTACTTTCATGTTCATGTGCTTAGTGAAGAGTCTGTTGCGTCTTTATTTGGAAAAGTTTGTCATTGTGTTTGTTGATGATATATTAGTGTACTCAAGGACCGAGGAAGAGCATGAAACACATTTGGTTTCAGTACTACAATTGTTGAGGAAGAAAAAGCTCTATGCAAAGCTCAATAAGTGTGACTTTTTCCAATCACAAATAAATCATTTGGGGAATATTATCTCTAAAGAAGGGATATTTGTTGATCATGAAAAGATCAAATCCATAATGGAGTGGCCAACGCAAAAATATGTGAATGAGGTCAGATCATTCATGGGATTGGCCGGTTATTATAGGAGATTTATCATAAATTTCTCCAAGATAGGCCATCCTATCACATCCTTGCAAATAAAGGAAAGAGATTTGAGTGTACATATTATCAATGTGCAACAATCTTTGAGAAATTGAAGCAATTGCTCACAAATGCACCAATTTTGAGGATTGCAAATCCTGAAAATGATTTTATGGTGTGCACAGATTCCTGAAAGGAAGGACTCGATGGATTCTTGATGCAAGAAGGGAAGGTAGTGTGCTATGAGTCGAGGAAATTAAATGGGCATGAGGTAAATTATTTGACTCGTAACCTAGAGTTGGATGCCATCATTCATGTTTTGAAGAGGTGGAGGCATTACCTCCTTGGTAGGAAATTTACCATGATGGCAAATCATAGTGGGCTCAAGTATTTGTTTGAGCAACCAAGCTAAATCCAAGATAGGCTATATGATTGGCCATACTCAGCGAGTTTAAATTTGAAATAACGTACATCAAAGGAAAAGAAAATAGGGTTGTCGAAGCACTTAGTAGGAGGATTCAAGTGAATCACTTGGCATCTATAAGCTCCTACAAAATGGACCTGGTAGAGAGGGAAGAATACAGGAAAATATGATTAAAAATATTAGCAAATGAAAGAAAAGTTGCTACAAGGTGGTGAGGATGAGGAATATCATCTCACTGATGATGGCCTAATTAGGTTCAAAAATAGAATTTATGTGCCAAGCAGTGATGAATTATGGAAGCTCATAATGAAATAGTTCCATGTCAAGTCATATTCAAGCCATCCAGGGTACCAAAAGACCCTCCCGACCATTAAAAGTTTTTATTATTAGTCAATTTTGAAGAAATAAGAGGTTGATTTCATGGCTAAATGCATAGAATCCTAGCAAGTGAAGGTTGAATCTAGGCATCCAACTAGCCTATTGCAGCCCATTCCCATTCTGGAATGGAAGTGGGAGGTAATTTCTATGGATTTCATTACAGGTTTGCCTAAAACCATTAGGAAACATGATGTAATCGTGGTGGTAATTGACAGGTTGAGCAAAGTGGCTCATTTTGTGGCAGTCAAATCCACTAATTTTGCTAGTGAGGTCATTCATAAAGGATATTGTGAGACTACATTTTATCCCAAAGGAAATCATTTCAAATCGAGATGCTAAGTTCACTTAAAGGTTTTAGAAGGAATTGTTTGTGAGATTGGGGGCCAAGTTAACATTTAGTGGAGCATATCATCCAAAAATAGATGGGAAAACAAAGAGGGAAAATAGGATCCTCGAGGACATGTTGAGGATGTATGTAATGCATCATCCTAAAAAGTGGGAGGCGTACCTACCACTTCTAGAGTTTTCATACAACAATGGATACCAAGAATCCATAAAATTGAGTCCATTTGAGGCATTTTATGAGAGGAGTTGTCATATTCCTGGCAGCTAGAATGATCCAGTGAATAGGGTCCTTGTTGGGCATGATATGCTCAAGGAAATAGAGTAGAAAATTCAGATCATCAAGCAAAATTTGAAAGTGGCACAAGATAGGCAAAAAAATAGGTAGAAAAAACTATGTAGACCAGCATAAAGTGCATAAGAGTTCCAAGTTTGGGAACATGTTTGTTTGAGAATAAAATCCAAGAGTTTGTTAGAGATTGGGTCATGTGACAAGTTGGCACCATGGTATTGTGGGCCTTTTGAGATCCTTGAGAGGATTGGACCAGTGGCCTGTAGGTTGGCTTTACCTCCATCAGTTAAAGTTCATGATGTTTTACATCCCTCTTTACTTAAAATACATGCATGATTATAATCATGTGATTGATTGGTCTATACTACATGTGGAACCAGAGAGAGAGTTACAGCTAGAGCCATTGTGCATTATGTACTGGAGGAGTCTCATGCTCTAGAATCGAGCCATAGAGCAAGTCAAAGTGTAGTGGAGGCACTTTGGGCCAAACAAGGCCACTTGGGAAATGGTTGACTCCATGAGAGAAACATATCCTTTTTTATTTGTTGATTGAAGAAAATGTATGTATGGTTGTAAATAATGTATAGAATTGTACATATAAAGCTCCATGAAATAGTATGTGTCTTATTTTGTTATTGTATTGCATATGAGAAAAAGAACACTGAGGGTGGTGTTCCCTCAAGGGGGAGGGATCTGTGACAGCCCCAACCCGAGCTTCCTAATGAAAATGAAATGTAAATGTTTTACAAAGTATATTAAAAATGGTTGATTCAAAAGGGACATAGATTCCAAAGCTCAGGAGGTTTCTTACTTGGGATTTATGAGGTTTCCTTGTGCAAGAAATATGAATTGTTTTCAACAACTACTAAAGGCTAGTTGGTATATATTTTAAATGGATTGATTCTGAATTTAATGGGACTAAAAGAGAAGGATGAGGACCATTTTGTCTTGGAAGACATTGCAAGGTAGCAAGGATAGGGAAGTAAATTCTAGCGCAAAGGAGAAATTAGCAGAGGAAAAGAGGGGGTTCAACCTCAAGGAGGGAACTATTCACTCACTCATTCATTCAAGGCATATCATATATTCGAGAAGGATTAAACAAAAAGAAACACAGAAGATGAGAGAAGAGAAGACAGTGACAACATTTCAATTGGCATGATTGGCATGAAGATGGTCTTCCTTACTAAGGAACAATTCCTCTCGAGTCCCAGTAAATCCAAACAATGGAGATGGTTTTCTCTAGATTCCCTTAATGGTGTGGGTGGAGGATTGTGTCCTTGGATTCTTGGAGGGAGGACCTATGAAGCCTTCCTTGCTGTGATTTTTCATTGGGTTTTGGATTCCTTAGAGTAGGTGGAACAACTATGTTTAGGGAAAAGACTTGCTTCTCTAGAATCGCTTAACACTCATGGGTGGAGAAAGTTGGCCTCTAGACTCCCTATGTGTTTTGGGTGGAGGAAGTAAGCCTTTTTGTAGAATTTTCTAGAATTTTTCTACAAATCAGCTAGCTTTGATACCATGTAGAAATTTCCCACCTGTAGATCACCTGGTAATGCAATGTACTAAAGCAAAACATTTGATCTACTTCTACAAACAATTTAGCGGAAGCTTAATCAACCATGAGCAACATCAATAAGAACACATATAACTGATAAGAAGGAATCAATCACACATAACACATAATATATCACTGGGGAAAGCACTAGCATAAAACCCCAACTTTGTATTATCAATCAAGTGGAAATCCTCTTCATAATACAAAAAGAATCAACTCAATAGCTATCCCGCTATCTCTGTACTCTGATGATCTTCAATCAGAAGATGAAAATCATGGACTACCTAGGCCTCAATATATAGGCCACAAGTCCTCCAATCTCCTATAATAGATCCTTCTCCATGCAAGGAATACATACTAGAAATATCCAAGCATCTGATAGTACATTGTCCCACATCTTATCTCAATTGGGTCTCTGACAAAACTGACATGCAACAGTTATCCATGAGTGAATCCTCAGTTATCTAAAATAATAGTTGTCACATGCATGCAAGCATTAACAAACTATATTTTATTATTTTAACA
>APFE030435391.1:88837-109458 GCA_000404065.3 Pinus taeda | reverse complement strand
TGTAGCTTTCCATGGATTCAATTAATCAATGGGTGAATCTTTCTGCAGATAGATGAATCTTTTTAAAGTTAGTTATACCTCCACATATATATTTTATTCCGCTATTGCGCTCAGCATTTGATAGTCCATTTACATCAGTGGGGTACACTCATTTCATTGTCTGTTAATTCTGCGGGTTAGTACCGCTTTTCTTTTTCAGATTTTGGACACCGGAAGTGCGGCTGATCAAGCTATATACGAAGCTATATAACAAGTCCGTAAATTTTTAAGTGTATATCGCAAGATTGCAGGTGTCTGAATGTTTCAAATCACAATATGAGGTTGATCAGTATGGACAGATTTCTCGACAAGTTTACAATTTTCTATCTTAGGCAGGCAATTTTACGCCTAATTGTACTGTAATTTAAGGGATTTGCAATGGTGTTGCCTTCGCAGGTGCGCTTGTAGGCAGACCATATAATTAATAAAATGATTATTTTTTTCGGATGTTGCGGGGATAACCTGTTCCCCGTTCATCCGATCCGGTTTGGTCGGTAGAGTGCCTCTCTTCTTTATGGTGCTGGCATATTTTTATGCTTGATTCATAATCCTTATGTCATATTAATATTACTTTACCATTTATCATATTAATTTACTGTCATAGATTAACACATGACATGAAAATAGTAACTAAATGTGATTAAAAGGAAAATGTCATTTTTTTTGTGTTACTTTCCATAGGATTGATGATAATCTTGTAATAGGAAAAGATTCTTTAGTCACGAGAATCGAAGCACTTCTTCAACTTTTGGTGGATATTGAACCACATCTTCGTGATTGATATAATCTAGAACATTAGTACTCCTTATCTTGCATTCAATGATCATTTGAAAGATGAATTAGTGGATGGATTGGATCTTCTAGTGACTCACATCACATTGCAATTCTTCTTTAATTAGCTATCCAATCTGGTATCTAAGGAAAGATATATTCTTCGCATTAAGCTTCAGCAATTAGATTCTTGACAATAGCATAATGTTAGTATAACTTAAACTCTGGTGCATTCATTAGTTCTTCATTGCTTCCTCATACAGATTCTTGGGTTTTCTGTTCACATCAATATCTTATTATATGATATGACATAATTAAGCTATACTTTTATGATTCAGTAATTCATTGGAAAAGTATGTAATTCTATAATCTTATACTGGCATGTTGGGTAACTACTCACCACTGGTTCACCTTGCAAACACAGTTTAAATAGCACTTGAAATTGAAGTTGCAATCATCACCAATTAAAGTGCTCTGAAAATAGTGGAACGTTTCCAATCCACAATGGATAAACTCTGATATCTTATTACCCTTAGTGATCATTTTTTCACCTGCATCTATGGTTCAGTCTGATTTAAAAAAAAACAGAAATAACATTCTGTGAATGTTGATCATATTATTCACTAATTATTTTTTCGATTACTGCCTTTAGCAATAGTAGTTGCTTGGCATTTCTCTGGCCCATTATTGCAAGACCACAACTCTCTCAATATGATCTCCTACTGAATTTAATTTTGAATTTAATTTTGCATGGCAATTGCCATACAAATTACATGTATCTGCTCATTTACTACTCATATCATTTGTCTATTGAACATCATCAAGCTACATGATGGTATATTTAGTCTCAGTGGAAAACCATACAGATTGGATTAAAGTTTAGATGTTGAGTATAATGATTGTCAGGACTCTACATTGGACCGAGAGGTCCGGTTTATTTGATGATCTCGTGCGAGCCCATACACACGAGGGAGAATAAGTAACATCATATGGGCTGGGGACAGACTCAATTAACACTACATATGCCAATGATTCCTTTGTCTTGTGTATAGCTCTTGATGGATAGCTCTTGAAGAGCTATGGGACAATCTTGAGAAGGCTTGGTGCCTGATGATTCCAGGCTTGGTGCCTGATGTTCCAGGCTTAGTGCTTGATGATTCCAGGCTTGGTGCCTGATGATTCCAGGCTTGGTGCCTGATGATTCCAGGCTTGGTGCCTGATGTTCCAGGCTTGGTGCCTGTTATTGGATTGGGATGTCGAAGTCTGGAAGGGATGTAAAGGACTTCGATGTCTGCGGCTATGTGCCCTAGTAGTTGTGGAGGGAGTGGGCCAGCCTGCGAGACGCCCGTGGTCATTGAGTACCGGACCGGATGCCTGGCTTGGGGCAGATGAGGTCTGAGTCAGGTGTGAGCCTTGAGGCCAGCCTTTGACTAGGATACAGACCAGGTCAGGCTTAGCCTAGTGCCGAAAGTGGGAAAAAGGACAGAGATTCCTTGAGATTTCCCGGGGTGTTGGGGACTTTCGATGCCTGCTGGTTATACTAGTTCAGCAAAGGGTGTTGGCAACATGAAGTAATAAAAATAATAATTACTAATAAAAAAAATAAATATGAAATATAAATAACCACATAATAATTAATAAAATAAAAAAAATAAAAAAAAAAAAAAAATAATAATAAAATAAAATAATAATATAAAAAAATCAAATAAAATAATAAATAAATAAAATGAAGAAAAAAAATAAAAAAGATAACCAAAAAAACAAAAAATAAAAAAAATAAAATAGTACAAACCATAATAAAATAAGAAATTTCAAAAAAAATGTAGCATGCGACACTGGAAGGCTGGGCATGTGGCAGCTAGACACATGGAGTGGCATGTGGTTTCCCGTCCAATGTTTTTTTAGTAATGAATGAATGAGATGGGAGGGGTTCGATCATTCTGAGGTTCCATCTTCATTCTCTTGGGAGAATGCTAAGACTTAGGAATACTGGCAGTATTCGTTGATTGAGGGCTCGGGGGTGGCCATTTGTTGCAGAATCCTGCACAATTGAGCCTACGGTTGGGAGGAGAGTCGTCCCCAAATCTTGTGGTCACTTCGCAGCCGGAAAATACAGGTATAATTTCATTGAAGGAATTGTTTTCCTTTTGACATTAGCTTTAGTTTTACTTGTGTTGTTACACCTAGAGCCATTGTTCAATGTGGATTGCCTCCAACCATACTTCCCATCATTACTAGACATATCACACATTGCAGAACAACTCACACCAACATATTGAGATCCATATTTCTTGGAACAAGCTACAACTGATTGGATTACGGACACAGAGGATAAGAACACTCACTAGGATAAGATCCAACTATATGGGTTGTCAAAGCTGGCCAACTCCTGCACCAAGGAATGTCGTTCATGAGGGACCAAGTCCAGTGGAATCCTCTTATGGAAGCACTCAACGCAATGGGGACAATGCTTCCTAAGGGGGGAGGATTGACCCAGGTGGATGTTGGTGGCCACTTGCCGATTCCACTTGGACCCCTGCCACTATCTCTTTCACTTTTTTAGTTTCCTTAATTGTATCACAATTTACTATTTTTGGCAGTTTTTTGGGTCCTCAACTTCCAGAGTCATTTTGAGGCCCTAAACGACATTTTTTGGGGAAAACAGGTCCAACATTGCTCAACATTTTTAACGAGGTATTTTTCATGTAAAATAGAGAACATATGCCAATATTACGACCCTCAGAAGTTGATGTACCAATTTACCCAAACGAGGCCCATAGTTTTGGTGCTTCATCTCCTAGGGTTAGGTTTTTGGATGTTTATGGTTTTCCATTTCTTATCAATCATAAATAGGCCTTTGAGGCTCATTGTAACACATTTTAGAGGCATGTAGCCACCACATCTTTTATTATAGATAAACTACCATTGCCCAAGCTAGTCTTATTTCCAGTATGTTTGTAAGCATATTTTAGTATCTGATATTAATGAAATGAAGTATTATTTCTGTTGCATCTCTGTATTTAGGGTTATATATCTGAGATAGATCCTTCAGAATCATACTTTCCTATCAGTATGGAACTTGAGATCACCTCTCCATTGGCTAGTGAATTCAACACAATCGAAATAAAAGAACCTCAAATCTCATTATCTGAGGTTATCAAACTTGATTATACTAAATTAGAGACAACACAACCTGAGGTAACTCAGTTATATGCGCCTATTACTTCAAGACCTTCCTCCTCTCTTCCTCTGTCTCAGACCCAACCATAGACTATATATCTTGGAACTGATGGTGAACCACTTCAACATGGTCTTGTGAGTGTCAAACAAATTCCATAGGAAGAGCCTCAACTCTCCTCTCATTTTCGAGCAGGGCCTCATTTTTTTTAGACCCATCCATTTCCTTCTCCTCATACTCCATCCTAGGCTACTTTGCTTGGTTCCTTTCCTTTCAACTCACATTTGAATTTCCCTCGACAATATTCTTTGGGATGGTTAACCATTAATGAATCTGCTATGGTTGAATCTCTTCCCTTATCTACTATTTACCTAAGACAAGCTACTTTGCAACTTCATCCATGTTTGTAACATCACCAAAGACCATTTGTATGGTGGCTCATCTATCCCGCCTACTTACCAATCATTGTCTCGTACCTTTTCTAGTGCATCATCTAGCCCATGGACCTCTCCCATGTAATATATATATGTAATTCCATTTAGTAATTCTTTGATGAGAACTACATAGTTTGTTGTTCCTCCTCCATCTACTTCTATAGCTCAGCAGTAGGCTAGTCCTTATGTTAGTGGGTATGGATACCTACAACAACCTAATCTGCCTCATTAGGAATCCTTCTCTTAGGCGGTAGTTTCCTCTCTATTACCCTCCTCTTTCGATAGGGGTCAACCTTTTATAGGGATATTTCCATCTCCTCTAGTTAGTGCTCAGCCTCATATGATTCTTCCACATTCAGGAATAGTTTCTAATATTTGAAAACCTGTCGTGTACATACAACATGGTTTCATTATGGCTTCATATTTGGTTTCTCAACCTGTTCCACCTACATCTCAAATCCTTGTTCAAGAATCTATATCTCAACCTGTTCGAGCTCAAGTGGATGTAATCCAACCTTTACAAGGTGCATCTTTAACTCAACCTATTATGTCAGTATCTGGCACCTCTCAAGCCATATATACCCAAACTTCTTAAGGTAACTTATAATCACAACATCTTAGTTAGGTCATTCCTCAAATTCAAATCGGTCAGTATGTATATGGTATGGGGTAGAAGCAACCTAACCAGCCTCATGATTCGATGATGCAAAATCCCACAAGGAAACAATATTAACCATATCAAGGTATCCCTCAAATTCCTTATGGTGAAAATATCCAAACCCATTTGTTTCAACCTTTACATGGTTACCCTGGAGTGGGGCACTATGGTTATGTGTGTACTGGTTATCAAAATCCTCCCTATCCTGGGACATATATATATGTTGCTCAAGCTATCCCATCTGACCAAGGATACCCTCCACTAGACCTCAATAGGAAGTTTCCAATTGTAGCAACTCTTAAATTTCCAGATCTAACCAGACTCACCAATGATCCCATTACTCATTCACCTTGGTGGTCATTTATTCCCACAAAACTTCCTAATGATATCCCTAAATTCAATGAAAATATGTGAGAAGACACATCCACACACGTGATGAATTATCATTTATGGTGTTCTTCAAACTCTCTCAATGATGATTTTTCTCGTTTACATCTTTTCCAATATACACTCACTGGTATGATAGAAAAATGGTATATTGAATTACCATGAGCTTTGTTCAATAATTTTAGCTCCTTGACTATGACATTCCGAAGAAATTTCTAGCTACCCATCGTGTATGAGACTGGAACTAAAATTTTAACAAATTTCAAATAGAAAAATGCCACTCACATCTATGATCACATTCATGAGTGGTGACATCGTCATCATTTGGTTAAGAATTTTGTTCCTAAAAAATTGTTAGTTAAATGGTTCATTAAGTCTTTGTTTCCATCTATTAGAGAAGAAAGTGTAGAACAAAAAGTTGTGACCAAAGAGTAGTTAATTGCTCGTGCCCAATATTTGGATCTCATCTATGCCTAATTTGCCATGTTTTATGATAAAATACCAAATGCTCCATGATCTTCCAATACTATTTCTTAACCTCCTATTAAATAACCAGATGTCACTGATGGCATGATTGGTTCTTCCATCCAGTAGTTGATGATTCAACCATTTGGTTCCACTCCTTTTGTGGATAATCAAAGCCCTCCTTCCACTATTGCGGCTTCTACTTCTGAGATCAATGTCATTCAATCTTCCAAAGGAAAATATCAGCAACCAAGAATTAAGAAGAAAATAAAAGTTAAAAAGAAGAAAAGTAACCCTCCTTTTGATAAACAAAACATTTACTCTTGTGAAGAAAAGTGGAAACCCCATTACCCATGATTGATATGTAATGAGGAGCATTTCACTCACGATTTTCCACACCGAGAAGAAGTGAATCAATTCCTCATATCATTCTCTACACATGTTGTGTTGATAGATCCATTTTTGAATAAGGAGACCAACATGGTTGTTGTGGGTCCTGCTTCCTCTAACTTGTTTTTGATTCTTTGCTCTACTAAGCCCAAAATTTATGTTATGGTGGTCACTCGAAATAAATACTACATTAATATGAACCTCTTGAATGGTCAAGCTACTGGTCAACCTGCTAGTTCGACTACTTCTCCACCGAATCCTACTCCAAATGATGTACCTACTGAGTTAATGATTAATCCTCCCAAAGGCGTAATCCATAAATATACATTCAACACTCACACAAGAGCTACTCAAAATTATAACATAGTTTAGGATCTGGCTTAGGCTCCTTTAGCTATGTTGACTCTTGAGGTGTTGTAAAATTGAATTACCCAAAAGAAGGCTTTTCTTTCCACAATAAGATGTTGATCCTTCGGATTCCAACCTAGTAGTTTTTAACCATGAGAACCATATACCTCAACTTCTGGCTCAATTAGATTTCATGATTGAGGTTGTTTTTGTAGTAAGAATATCCATCATTCCACTATGGATGAAGGAGCCTCAACCTATATTATGTCCATGTCTTTTTGGAAGGCCAATTGTTCTTGCCAATTAAGTTAGTCATCGACCACTCTCAAGGCTTTTGAAGGAAGAAGCTATGAATCTTGTGGTATTTTGAATTTATAACAAGTAGAATTAGGCGGCAAGGATGTATCATTAAAAGTCGAAGTTATCGATGGATTGCTAGATTATAATCTTCCATTGGGTTGTATGTGGGTCTATGCTATGGCTTTTATTGTTTTGACATTTTTAGAATGATCACTTTTCCTCATAAAGGCAACATAATATCCATTGATCAACTCACTTTATTTTCCTCTAGTTCTCAAGTTACTGGAAGCATCCCTCTCATGGGGGAAACCCCATACCCATATCAACATGCTGGGGTTGGAATGCTTAATGATTCCTCTCTCATGGGAGCCTTTTCTCTTCCTCCTCCTTCACTTCCCAAAAACTCTACTTTAGTTGCCTATATCAACATGATACTTTCTTGTAATCCTTGGATAGTATCAGATGAATCTAATCTTGACACTTTTGATGACTACATGTTGCTCAGTCCCATTGAGCTCGAATATGAATACATTTATTCGGACTGTGCGATGCACTTTACCCTCTCCTCGTTGATCAATTGGGTTGATTTTTCTTTAGATTACGACACA
Source organism: Pinus taeda (assembly GCA_000404065.3). NCBI lineage: Eukaryota > Viridiplantae > Streptophyta > Pinopsida > Pinales > Pinaceae > Pinus > Pinus taeda. The sequence goes on along the minus strand of APFE030435391.1, from coordinate 101,880 downwards.
TCCCCTGACTATTTCTCTCATACATTTCCTACCGATTAGAGCATCATGGATATCATGACGGCAAACGATATGTCATGGGATGATTATGATGATCGTTCCTACTTTCCATATTCCTATGAGGATAATCTTAGTAAACTTTATTGACCCAATATCGTTTAATTGTCTACAAATTCTATATCCATCTATGGTGTTGATTCTAAGAAGATTTTTTTGAACATTGAAGAGACTATCCCTTTAGATATTTCGATTAAACCTAACATTGTTGAGAATCTACATATCACTATGTCTTTCTCTCCTAATCAGATAGAGAATTATAAATCCATATTCTAGGATTTTAGAGATTTCTTCACTTGGTCTTGTAAATAAATGCCACGTATCAATCTAAACATCATTGTGCATAAAATTAAGATGTATCATGATGCTAAACTAGTATGGTAGAACCTTCATCCTGTTCATCCCAAGAAGGTTTTTGCTATTAAAGTTGAAGTTCAAAAACTTCTACGCACTAGTTTCATCTAAACAGTACCTTTAACGAATTAGGTGTCTAGAATTGTTCCTGTGATGAACAAATGGGAAACAATTTTTATTTGTTTTGATTATGAGGACATGAATCATGCTTGTTCAAAGGAAAATTATCCCAACATGTTCATCGACCAGATTGTTGATGACTCTGTTAGTTGTGAGATTTTTTTCGTTTATGGATGGTTTCTCTGGCTATAATCAAATCAAGATTCTCCCGTCAAAGCAACATAAAACCACATTTTGTTTTCCCTAGGGCATACTTGTGTATTAAAACCTCCATTTCAATAATTGAATGATGTTGGGTCTACATTTATTAGGGCAATGAATTACGCTTTCCATGACATAAAACATATTGTGCAACCATATTTGGATGATTTTTATGCTAATTCAAAACATTGGGTTGATCACCCTATGCATCTTTGGGAAATATCTTTACAATGTAGACATTATAACATTTGACTTAATCCAAAAAAGTGTGTTTCTTGTGTAAGTTTCGGTTGACTTCTTGGTTTTGGGGTATCGAAACATGGAATTCATATTGACCCATTGAAAGTCCGAGCGATCTTCTATCTACCTGCTCCTTCTTCCCTTCTTCAGCGTCAACGACTCCAAGGGAAGGCTAACTTTCTTCGAAGGTTCGTGCCCAACTATAATGCCGAACTAAGAAAAATATTTACTCACTTGTTATAGAAAGGGGTTCCCTTCCATTTGGATGACACTACTAAAAGGAATTTTATGCCTTGAAATATGTTCTAATTCGGTCATCCTTGTTATATCCCCTAGATTACCAACGTGATTATTTCCTCTACCTTGTCGTTTCAATTACTACCACTACTATCATATTGGTCTAGGAAGATGATGTTTGAACTTAACATCCTATTTATTACTTGAGTTGGAATATCAATGATACCGAAGCCAAGTATACTCATGTCAAAAAGTTGGCTTTAGCAGTTGTCCAAGATGTCCAGAGATTTCATCATTACATAATACTCTGCAAAACTATTATTTTTTTAGATTGCAACCCCATGATTTACATATTATCACAACAACTATTAGGGGACAAGTACTCCAAATGGATTGTTGTCCTATAGGATTTCAATTTGGACTTAATTGAATCTAATTTGAAGAAATCCTTACTTTATTTTTAGCTAATTTTTTACCTTCCCGCTCTTGAAACTGAGACAACGACTGGTGATTATATTCTTGGGGAGTGATTGTTCCTAATCTTAACATCTGAATCATGGTATGGAGACATTATCATATATATACAAACCCATACTTTCTTGTCTGATACTTGTCGCTCTGACCAGCGATGTATTTGATATTAAGTGAAACAATAGATCATAATTGATGACACCCTTTATCACCATGGTATCGATACGGTACTTTGGAGGTTCCTCACTCATGAGGAGGCTGAGAAAGTCTTAAATGAATTCCACTCTATGGAATTTGGTGGTCATATGTCTAGTTATGCCACTTCACATAAGATCCTATGTGTCGGTTACTTTTGGCCTACGATGTTTCATGACTGCATCCTTGCCATCCAAAAGTGTCAGGCATGCCATATATACAATCGTAAGACCCACGCTCCGCTCGCTCCATTGCATCTAATTATCGTCGTTGGACAATTTACGAAATGGGGCATTTCTCTCATGACATGTAACTCTCACTAGGCCGGGGGGCATGGCTATATCGTTGTAGCGAAAATACTGCTAAAACAACTGCTCTCTTTTTCTTCAACCATGCAATTGCATGGTTTGTTGTTCCACAAACCGTAGTTACAAACCATGGAAAACATTTTCGCAATTACATGATCTTTGAACTGGCCGCCAAGCTAGTAATATGCCATCATAGTTCCACTCCCTACTACCCTTAGGAAAATGGGAAATTTGAGGCAATCAATAAAGTTCTCAAAATGATGCTTCAACACATTATATGGGTCCACAAATCGGATAAGGGTCTATAAACCAAAATACCATCTTATCCTTTAGGCATCCTTGTGGGCTTATTGAACCTCTGTTAGGACCGCTACCAATTTCACACCATTCTTAATGGTTTATGGTCTCGAAGCAATGCGAGCAATTGAATGTGAAATTTTTCCTCTGAAACTTGCTATCAAACTCCTCCCTACCACTTCGATAGAGGAGGAACTTCTCTTATATCTCGCACACTTAGCTGAAACCCGATGTGATACCGCAATGGCTAATGTAGCCCATAAGAAACATATCAAGGTGCAATATACCAATAGTGTCAAGTGTTGTGTCCTCTTAGAAGGATACCGTGTCTTGTTATATTACCAAGAGTTTGATAAGCAAGGATTGGGGAAGTTCGAGCCAATGTGGCTAAGTCCATACATTGTCAAATGTGTTCTTTCTAAAGGGGCCTTTGAGCTTGTTATTTTTGATGGAGTTCCCTTGATGCAACCTAGGAATGGGTTGTACCTTAAGAAATAATATGCTTGAATTTTTGCATAGTGCACTGTGTACATGTTGTATATAGATGTGTTGAGTATGTTTACAATATATTCCCTTCTGAGTTTCCTATAGTTTATGTTAATTTTGTTTACATCTGGTTTGTATATGTGCGCATCCCTCAAACCATATATGGTTACTTTGATGGTGCTAGTCATAGTACTCAGAACCTTTCTTGCGCAACATGGGCCATATATGTTTTGAATGGTGAGCTAGTGAGTCTACAAGGGATTTGTATCAGTCACTCTACCAATAACATCATTGAGTATAACATAGTGATCGAATTATTCTCTCATGCTATTTCCCATGGTATCTATTGTATAGTTATCAGACTTGACTCACAACTTGTACTACTACATTTGACTGATGTTTATTTGGTTAGAAGTCCAACTATGCTTCATGTGTCCTTAATATTCCTCCTTCTAGAAAGATAATTTGATTTCATCAAATATCAACATATTTCTAGGAATCTAAACACATTAATAGATGCATTGGCTAATCATGTTTTAGATAGACATTTGTGACACATGTAAAATAAATCTAATACACATCACATACATTAAAAGTGATAAGAGAACCAAAATAAACACTAAAGATAGTTGTATGTATGTATGTATATATATAAATATATAAGCCAAACAATACGATAAATATATCTATAATATGTATGTATGTTGTATGTATGTATATATGTATACGTATGTTATATATTACTGTATGTATGTATGTATGTATATATATATATATATATATATATATACGTTTGGCTTTACATGGTTTTACAAAATTTGTTCCTTAGACACATATGGCCACATGACCTATTATATCAAAATATACATGTAGTCAAAATATGGCTAGAAGCCTCCTAGTAGAGTAATCATAATGCGCATGGTAGCACACGACTTCTCGAGCCATCTTGCACAGTAGTTGGCTGATACAGCCAAGAACGCTAATAGTATGTCACTTCGGTCTCATAGGAAGCTCATCGACCCTAGTCTCAACTATGCCATGGGTGAACCCATCCATGTGATGCTCACCCTCTGCAAAGGTCTCAGCGACATTGAGATCTTATAGTACCTCTCATCCTGTTGCAGTAAATTGTATTGCTACTAGTTCTTGTTGTGGGTCTCCTACACAATGATGATAACAAGAACCCATAGGTCGAATGGGTCCAATATCTACATGTGCACAAATCAATATTTTAGTCTCAAATACGTAAAAAATCACACAAAAATAAATTGTAAAACTTAAAATCCAAAATTGATCAAAATGTTTCTTACTTTACCTACAGAACCCCATCACTCACCATCAAGCAGTATGAGCTTTGGGTCTCTACGGAAATACATCCATGCATATGGATAGTCCTCTATCATAATGAGTTGCATTCACAACCATCTGAAGAAGGTTGGTGTGAAACCCATTGATGATTGACCTAAGTTTATAGACATGAGATCCACCCACCTTCTCATCTGTGGGACCCTCAGATCTGCGGGCTCGAGTGAGATATGTTGTGGCTTGAACAATGGAATCTGCTTTGAGGCAAAAGAAATCAATATACAAGCATATCAAAAGTTCCTTAACCATCCATATTTTTCCTTGGTTAGTTTTTCCTTCATGTTTACTAGTACTCCCTCACTCAAGTTGAATACTCTTAGCTCCATACACTCTAGAGCATACTTCATATGAGACTTATTGGCCATGTTTAGGGTAGAACTACCTATGATTCTGGAAATGATAAGTAAGATCGTTCTTAGAGGAAAATGGACCACATCCTTGATGTCAATTTTCCCATATTTAGTTGGTTGGGATCACGGTCTACAATGTGCACTGATGTAATCCTTAATTGTCTCTCCACCACTCCTTGAGCCAGGTAAAGAAATGGAGCCACCTCGCCTTGATACATTTGTCAAGAAATATACATCTTCCACCTGTATTTCTAGCATATGTGCTCCAAGTCTGAATTTTGATGCTTGAGCATCCCATGCTTGAACAAGATACCTCAACAATTTCATTTGTTGCCTCATACCAGGAAGCCAGAAGAATTTCAAGATCCTAAAATCTCTCAAAGCCTAGGTAGTGATAGGATCATTATATGAAGTTAAATATCATTCCTTATGTTATATTTCCCTCCATATTAAAGCCATTTATTTCAAATAGACACCTGAAACATCATAAGAAAGATCATTAGGACAAGTTTCATAAAAGAACCTGGAAAAAGTTTCAGGAAAATAGGCAAAAGGAGTTTAGGAACTGTGCTCAATGCACCCCCTAAGGGAATATGGTACATTGAAACACCCTCCTCAGTGTATTTTCTTCTTCTTCAAAGCTCATTTCAATTTACTAGGGGTGCGTCGGACCTAGGGAGAGAAATTAGAGCACTAGGGCCCTCAAAACTAGAAACATTTGCATGAAATGAAAAAATGGAAGCACGAAAAGAAGGAGGAAAAATATATCTCCTATATACAAGTGATGATGCTCAAAATGATCCACTAGATTGGTTGTAATCAACTATAGAAAATTGGGGGAAAAACACTCAAAACTAACTCTCCAAGAGGTAAACTGTGAAATGGTAAAAATGAATTACCTTTTGACTATTTTATGGTCATTTTCATCATTATTTTATTAATATTTTAACATTTTGACCTAAAATGTGATTCAATTTTATCATGGAGTAGGTATTTTTAATCCTTTGGTGGTGTTTTGAGCAGGATGGGAGTTGTTTAACTAATTTAGTGATGTTTGCATTGAAACATATCATTTTGATCGAAAAGCACACTTTTATCACTTTTTCTCGCTTTCTAAAGTTACAAAAGACAAACCGCCTCGAGTCCTCTTAGCTCTTTTCAGACTCCCAAGTATGAAAATATTTTTGAGCACTTGTCTTTTTGAACTCGTTAAAGTAAGTGAAAAGAAATCTACTCAATATAAGTTTAACCCTTTTCCAGTTTGAGCTAGACTATCTACAAAAGAGTAATATCTTAATCAAACGTGGTTAAGAGGTTCTCATGAGTATTTTTTTTCTGCATTTTCAGACTTAAGATACAATTTACGAAAATGAAACTTTGGAGTTTTCTTTTTCACCTCTTTTTCAAACTCTCTAAACATGAAAAAGGATTTGAGTTAGACCTTCACTGGACTCATAAAAGAATCAAACAATGATGGACTCATCGAACATGATGGGATTAAACTAGTGCTTCTTAAGGTTCCTTAAACATACTCGAAGGGATTCATATAAAGGATGAATTTACAAATCAAGCATATGTTATCCTCCTCATGCTTGTCAAAAATAAAGATGTATTGACCAGAAATGGTTGGAAAAATTGGGAAATTGGGAAAATGGGATACTCCACCTATTAATGGCAGCAAATCATTCTTAAACATGACACTCTTCCATTTCATCTTCATGGTTGCTAGGTTGGGAAATTGTTAGGTATACAAATAACTTCTTGTGAGCAAGAAGGATCTCCCTGGATTTCTAACAAAACCTAGTAACAAACATAAATAAATAAATAAATAAATAAATAAATAAATAAATAAAATAAATAAATAAATAAAATAAATAAATAAATAAATTTGCTACATTTCCTTCGCCTATAACTAAAACATGAAACATGTAGTACGCAAATAATTATTTACATATTAGCGATATGCTTGTATAATTCCTTTCAGTGCTTTCCACATCCAATTTTCCTCAATTCCTTAGATTATTCTCCAACGGTTTCCACAACTTCTCTGCATAGACAAAACATTCAAAGTGATTAAAGCATCTCGCATATAAAATCAAAGTAAATGAAATACCTAACTTAGCATAGAACATATAGTTGAGTCAATAATTAGATATAAACCATGCGAATGATCAAGGAATCTCGAAAATAACATCAAAATAGACGCAATTAGTTAATAACAACTACTTTGTATTAAATTCAAAGGACAAAAAACTTACAACCTAGTTTCCTTGATGTTACAATCCTCTTCCAATGATTTGTGTTCTTTCACTTGATGACAAGCTCTTCAAACCCAAAATCAACAACATTAGTTTACAAATCCAAGTCACCCACATCCTCTAGTCTTGTGCTATATTTATAGGCAAGAGGAGGAGGTTTCTAGTTCCTCTCCTTAAGGGATATGATGTCTAGGAGGAGGAGATTAGTTCCATGAACCAAGAGATGAGGTGCAGGTATGTAGTAATTCAAGTTTTCTAATTTCAATAAGGTTCCTTCATCAAATTTTATAGAGCTTTATTTTTTATTTTTAGTTGGGTGAATAGAATTGTGCAGTTTATAGTGGAAGACAATGTGCAGAATTACGTAGGCCACAATGATCAAAACTACACATCAAAAGGTAAAGGCCAGCAAAATGTGCAAATACTCAAAAATGGTTTTTAATCTGTGAAACCCAAAATTAATTTTATCCCTGGTATTTTTTTACTTCAAGCTTCATAGGGAATTCACTTGAGATACTCATTCGATAGTGAGAGATTTGAATCGACATTTGTGGTGACAAAATTTAGTGTAACAGAAATTTGCTTGTCATTTGGTTCATCACACCATTTCAAATCCTTCGTTTTTCATTTTGTGTCAATGCTACCAACTCCATTCAATGTTGATAATGTGTCTAAGAGAATTCATTTAGTTGATATCTACTATGATAATATTAAGCCTTCATTCATTTTCTACCATTTTTTAACCAATTCCACATCAACGCCATTCTGCCTCAAATCATGATACTCATTTCATGTTGTTGATGGGGGATACATGAAGGTCCTCTTGCGATGGGTCTCTTCCTATTGACATATCCTCATTATCTATGAAGTTGAATTAGAAACTCTTCATTCAGTACCTTGGGGCTTGTATACATCAATGGAAAGTTTCCTCGCTCTCGACGAGAGGTTTACATCATTGGCCTTCGACTGACAGATTATGTGTTGTTTGACTTCGACTCATTCAGTCACACCATATAGATTGTAAATTGTTTCCTTAAGATCCATTAACATTATTAGTGGTTTCTCTCGCATCAGTTAATGACTTACATCATTGGTCGGTAATGATACTATTTTTTCCATGTTCAACTTTAGTTCCTTTATTCACATGGTTAGACTCATACATCGGACAATCAAGTGAAAGATAGAATTCTGCGGATCTAGTTCCATCCATCAAGGCTATGATTTCAATACTAATGCAAGATTACAAAGCATGATGGCTATGATCATACATACAGTCATCCAATCATGGATCCACAATTTGTCATCAGTTGACTCAATGTTTTTATCATTGTACATATAATGTTCGCTTATGTGCTAAGCATGGGTATGCCTCCCTCAAAAAACATGTCATGATGAAAATATATTGTAAAATATGATGATCTCGACCAGGTGTTGTTGATTTGAACTTGTTACAAGGAAAAGAACTTCAATCATCAACCACTCTTTCTTACTTTAGGCTTTAGGAGGATATCTGCTATAGGCCATTTTGTCACCAACACTAACCAAAAACATGTTGTCCTTTGCTGGGGGTGGGTTAGTTCCAGAAATTTAGGAAAATAAAAAAGAATCTTGAATCTTCCTCTTCCAAGAGCTTCTAGGAGTTGTTTCAACCATTTACCTTGGATAAGAATTTTCAATCCTATCTAATCCTACTTTGGATATTTCACCTCTTATCCCTTAATATCGCCCTCCCATATCAAGTGGATATCAAACCTAGATTGTTAAATGGATAGGAATTCCTAAAATACCACACTCTACCATAAATTTGCAACCATCTACAACATCAGGGTTGGATTTTGGAGACTAATCATACACTCATGTTTCTACCTTGAATCTTAGAGAGTTTTTATCTTCATGCATTAGGTTGAAATTGAGTTGTGCTTTGTGACAAGAAAGAACAAGTGCACTCGGGGAGATATCTGCAAGATCAGCTACTATTACTGGCTGTAAACTCCCTCCTTGTAATATTAATACAAAGAGTATATCATTTTCTTATATGTGTTATGTTATGTTTGCATTCATGTATTTCAATGCCTTTTTGATCCATTGAATAAAGTAATTGGATAATGCTACATAGATGTTGTAGATATTTGGATTGTTATGATTGTATGTGTAGGTTCTAATTGTAGAAATCACAGCTATGACTAGAGCTTAAAATTCGAGAGGAGAGAATAGCTTGCGATGGATTCCATGTAATCCTCTTTCCATTCTTCAATTTCTGTAAGGGAAACTTGATATTCTTTGTTTTTTGTTGTTGTAGATGATTCAACTAGGTCTATGGAAGATACTTCTATCTGTAGTCGTAAATTTTGTATAACAAATTGGTGACTCCACTAGGGATCATTTATTTCCCTTACTAGTTTCCTTGAAATTAGCCCTTGTTTAGCCTTTTAAATAGAACTCCATTGGATCATTCAACCTGAATTGATCCTAGGAAGATCTTTCATTGAGATTCATTTTATTTTTTCTGTCAGAAATTGCATTTACCTTCATTAGTTCTCCCCTCAATCTGCTAAGAGAGCATTGTAGTGCTCCCTTGCCTTTACTTCACATGTGTTGTAGAGCACTAGTAGCCTATCTGCACCTTCATTGACCCTTGTTTCATGCAAAAAAAAAAAAATTATGATTTTCTCTCTGATTAAATTTGTTCCACTTGGTCTTCCTTGTGTCCTAAGTGTGTCTTGGTCTCTTAGAAGCATTCATCTTGTTTTCTTTTAGTTTTGAGTTCCTTTGATAAAAAAAAAAAAAAAATGTTTAGATTTTTCTTTTTTTCCTGTTCAATTAGGTCATCATTCTAAATAGTTTCTTTTATTAGAGATTAGGAAAATATCTTAGATTTCATATGAAAATTAAGTGAAATTGAAAAAAAAATCCCATGCATCTTGCATTGCATGTAGGGTTTTGTGTGTGAAATTGGAATTAGGAACAATTGCATTAGGGGAATTGAATAAAAATTATTTTTTTTTCATTTTATATACTACATATTTTCTTTTCTCTTTCCTCCCATACATATATTTTCATTGAAAATAAAAGTTTGATTTCATCATGCTAGATTGCATTTTTAGGATATTCAGGTGAAATTTGTTGTGAGCCTTGAAAATTTAAACTTAATTCATGATAAAATTTAAAGTTTATTGAATAAATATTAAATATCATTTGAAACATTAATTCTTGTAAATTTTACTTGTAATCAAAGTGTGTCATAAACCCTATCGCAATCCACTGCAAAGCCCCTCAAAAAACTTATTATTGAAACAATAAACATTCAATCAGCTTGAGAGAATGATTACATTATGGTTTGAGCCCATGGATTAGTTCTCCAAGCTGACACTAAGGAATATGAAGCTTTGTTGGTGTGGTTGGGTAGGCTAGTTACCCTAACCCCCTAGTCAATAAATCATGACCATTCTTTACCATGAAAAAATTCAAAATGATAAATCTAATAACATGTACAAGCTCCATGTAGGAGGTAGGCCTACTACTTCATGTACCAACCATCAAGTAATAACAAATTATGTTATCAAACAACTCGATTGAGGTGAAACCACAAGTCACCATTTGTCATGTTAAAATGTGAAGAATAAAGAGGAAGTGTTAAAACCCTGCTACATACACACACACACTTTGTGTAAAAATATACCACATGTAACATGGAATACCTTGTATTAAGTCTTATATATATAACATATTTTTTGTGTTGTGTAGGCTGGGAGGACACATATGTTATACCTATATTTGATATGGTAGTTAGTGTACTATGTTGAGATCATAAGAATCATGGAACCAAGTGTTATATATAACTTATATAGTTATTTCGTTATATAGGAATTATAATAGGTATAATCTATCTAAGAATTGAACATGTATATAGGTTCTGAATGCATATCATTGTATGGTAAATAAGGCTAGATATCAAATTGGGTGTTAGCTAGACCCATAATGCAAAACAAGGTATATATTCATGTAAGGAAGACAAAATTTTATAGAAAACTTGTACAAGTAATGAAAGAAAAAATGGTGATGTCTATCTCTAGTTATAATCACAACACACAAACAACCAAGCTATGGTGGAGCATGAATTAAAAGTAGTTACAAATAGAAGATATTCACTGTAATTAAAAATTATCACTGTAATTAGGATCATTACAAACATATTCATTGTTGATTAATAGGTAGAAGCTTCACTGTAGATCATTCCACCATGGGGACCCCGTCAACTTTATGGACCATTTTCATTTTCAAAGGAAAGGTCTACTCAAGAGTATGTGCTTGAGAAGTGCAATAGAAACCAGCCCTCTGTCTAATCATAGATGCAGTAAACAAAAGAATCCATTTGTTCTCACTAAAGGAAATTCAAGAGAAAATAATAGAAAGTAAAGATCAATTGAATGACAACGTTGGAAAAGAAAAGTAGTAATTAATCAATTTGGTAGTTACTTTATGAAGGGCAACATAATAAAGAAGGAAAAGAAGTGAACACAAATCACAAGTAGTTACCAATAGAAGATACTAATAACCATTGAGAAATTGAGCATGAGGGGATTAAACAAGAGACAAAGAGATCTATAATATCTATCTTTATTATCTATCAAGAGAGGTTATATATTGGAATTTCCTATTTCAAGAGAGGTTATAAATTGCAGATATAAAGATAAAAATTTATCACTATAATTAGGATCATTACAAAAATATTCATTGTGGAATAATAGGTAGAGGCTTCACTATGGCTCTTAATGGAATTATGGTCCATCACGTTCTCAATTTTAATGTAATTATGGTCCATTCACTTGAAAATATATCACCTTTTGTTCAAAATCTTGAATGGAATTATGGCCCAACCATTATTACAGAAAACAATGCATGCTTCCAAAAGAATTCCAAATAAACACTAAATAAAAAGAGATGAACCAAGCAGGCCTCCAACAAAGAAATGGCACACCATACCAAAAATGGTTTCCACTTTGATAAGGAAAGATAAATAGCTCTAGTAATGAATAAACCTGAAATGTGCATCTGAAATGTGCATCTTAATAGACTTGAAAATATGATGCACATCTAATGTATAGTAAAGCCATGAGAGAGGGGCTAAACAGTGCAAAACGTCTTAACAAAATCCACAATGCAATGAAAGATTATGACCCAACCATGATGATAGAAAATAATACATGCTTATAAAAGTATTCCAATGAAACACTAAATAAAAAGAGATGAACCAAGCATGAGCTCGTACTAGAAGGTGTTACAGGAAAATTTGGGCACATCAACCCCAACTTCCAGATCCATATTACTATGGTCCATCAACCCCTAATTCAGCTTTTTTCATTCCCTAATTAAGTTAACCTACATTATTCTTGCTTCCCAAGAGTTTCCATGTCATCATTCATCCAAAAAATGTCCCTAGAGAGATCAGTGTAGCTGGCCCTTTATTAGGTTGCAATGCATTGCAGGAGCTACATTGACTGGGTGCTATGCATCACACTTAGACTTTGTTTCACCTACATTGAGCAAGATTCATCGAATTTTTGAAATGAATCCATTGGATTCCTCATCCAATGGATGCTTATGGAAGTTTCCAGATGGATTGGGCTCGCTTTTGGATGAGGAAGGAGATGAATGAACCTTAATCCATTATCCCTTCCTCCATGGAACAACTTCCCAATTTTGGCAGAGCATTCATGAGGGCCATTAATCGCTTAACCTCCTCCATTCAGCTATAAATGGACCAAGCATTCAATTGTTTGGGGAGGTCGAAACTTCTTGAGCTAAGGAAATGTTGTTTGAGTGAGATTTGCAAGAGTATTGTGATGATGTCAAATTGTTAGTTCATGAGGAGAGAAGGGTTTGAAGCTGGAAGGATGACACTGAATCGAGCATGCATCTACATGGGTTATAATCTTTCCTTCTGTTAATAAGGAATTCTCAGCGTTTTCCATTCATGTGTTTATATATGATGTATATCATATTCTTGATTCAATGATATGTTTAGTTAACAAATCGTCATTTTTGTATGCTTTGATGGGTTTATGTCTTGGCTTGTGTGCAGGTACTTTCCAAGTGAGTTAAGTACG